>QYAN01000088.1:0-164937 GCA_003988815.1 Chlorencoelia australis
AATAAAATATTATTATAGCCTAATATAATATATATACTAAATTATTATAACTAAGCTATTAGAAATTAATAAGAAAATAGCCTTATAAATAATATTTAAGGCTATTAATAATACTTTAGGCCTAAGAGAATTAATGCCTATATTCTTAATATTTAGAATATATCTAAGAATAATTAAATTAGATATATCTTTTCTTCTAATAATATAATATATTATTATAATTAAAAAGACAATATTAGAAATATAGAAACTATAAGTAGAATAATAAATAGTAAATATTCTTAATATAAAAAATAAATTAAATATAGGGCAGATCTATAAGCTATTATTAAATTTACTAATATTAATATAGAGAAAAGGCAATACTAGGCAAGCTGGCTATTAAAATAGCCTATTCTACCTATTAATAATTAAAGGAGAAACTTATATTATAAAGCTTTTAAGCAGATCTATAACCTTTAGATCTATATCTATAAAACTATATTTAGTAGAAAATAATAATAAATATAATAAAATAGCAACCTCTATAGCTAATAAGTATAATAAAGTAGCAATCCCTATAGCTCTTATTTTGCTAGCTATTATATTTCCTGAAATATTAATAAAAAGAAATAGAGGCCGACTATAGAAATACCTAATACTTATAGCTATTATAAATATTACTATCTATCTATAAGAGGCGCTAAGCTAATTTAAGGCCTCTAAATAGAAGGAGATAGCTAGGTTATTTAAGAAAGATATTTTTAAAATTATTAAAAGCTTATTAGAAGAATTAAGGCTCTTTAAATTATATTTTATAAATGAGATTAAAAATAAAAATATAAATAAAATATTTAAGAAATTAAGGCTAATTATATAAATATATAATAATCCTAAAAAAAATCTTATTTTTATATAATTATTAATAATTTAAAAAATTAGCTAATAATTTATTCTTTATATTATAATAATAAAGCTTCTAAATCTATAACTATATCTTTAAAATATTTTGCAAATTTATATATAATCTATTATAATATTTAATAAAGAATTTTATATTTAATCTTCTTTAAAACTCATAAAATAACTAGAAATTAATATAAACTTAATATTAAAAATTATAAAATCTTTATATAAAATATTAAAGATAGAAAATTATTAGTTTAAAACCTACTACTTCTATTATATTAACTAGTTAAAAATAAGCTAATTAATATATAATTTATATTTATTATAGAATAATAAGCTATTTAATATAATAGGGCTATAAATAGATAATACTCTATTCCTAATAGATAAAATATTTATAGATTAAAAAGAAAATAAGCTTAAAAAAGCCAAATTCCTAGCTAAAAAGCAAGAGATACTCACTATTAAAAAGCCAATAAAATTTAATAAAAGGCTTATTTAGCTATAAAAAAATAAATTAATCTTATTTATATAATAATAATAATATAAAAATCTATAAATAATATTATCTAGCTTAGCTATAAGTATTAATATAAAAGATATTATAAGAAATAAGCTCATATTAAAAAACCAATATATAGCACAGCGAGCTAAAGAAGTCTATATAATATTAGTTTGCCAGCTAAAGACATTATTTAACTTATCTTTTATTGCCTAAATAATTAACCTAGATAAAAATAATATTAAATAACTTAATAAAT
This sequence comes from Chlorencoelia australis, assembly GCA_003988815.1. NCBI lineage: Eukaryota > Fungi > Ascomycota > Leotiomycetes > Helotiales > Cenangiaceae > Chlorencoelia > Chlorencoelia australis. The sequence continues at coordinate 1,650 of QYAN01000088.1, forward strand.
ATCTAATATAATAAATAGAAAACTAAGAAAAAAATCTTAAGTTTATAAAATTAAATAATAAAATACTATAATTATTAATATTTATAGATATCTCCTTTATAAATAATAAGGATCTTTCTTTCTAAATTAGCTATATTATTGCCTTAGTAGATAGCTAAAATAAAGCAAATATTATTTACTAGAATTTAATTAAATATAAAAAAATAATTAGAAGTATATTAGCTTTAAAGCTATATAAAATAGCATATAGCTATAATATTAGAGAATTTATTAAGACTATTATTAAGAAGCTCTTATAGATCACATTATCACTAACCCTAGTTACTAACTTAAAATCCCTCTATAACTGCCTCACTAAACTCGGCACAATACTAGAGAAACAACTAATAATTAATATAATAGCTCTCCGCCAAGCCTATAAAAGAAGGCAGATAACTAAGGTCAAATAGATCAATAGAAAAAGCAACCCTACTAACGCAATAACAAAAGAAAAGCCTTATAAAATATTAGAATAACTCATTAATATAAATAGTATTATTCTAGAGAATATAGAATAGGTTAAGTAGAAGAGATAAGAAGCATATTCGCTATTACTATTACTATTATTATTATTTTCATCTCTTTTAAAGTAGCTCTAGTATTAATACCAATAATATCTAGAATACAATATCTAATAGAATATAATAGCCACTAGAATTCAGTAGTTAGAGAATATCTTCTATATATCTAAGAATATAATAAACCCTAGCAAGGGCATACGCATTCCTTAAAGTACTATAAAGGCATTCTATCCTTCTTAAAATAGAAGGATAACCAGAATCAAAACTATCACAATAGCATCGAGCCACGCAATAAGTCGTGACCCGTGTGCTACGTGGTAGATTCGAAGAATTCGAGCGGTTTATCAGTAAACCGACAATATGTTAAAAATAAACTTTTACTAAAATTTAAAGTTTTATTAAATTTTAAAAATTTATGAAATTCAAGTAATTAAATTAATATAATTAGCTTTAATTTTAGCTGCCTCCGCCTTTATTATGCCGAATATACTTAGTAATTCCAATACTTAGAAAATTTCTTCAGAAAATCTCTTTAGAAAATCTCGACAATGCTCGAGCTCAACAATATTTAACAATACTCGACAATACTCAACAATGCTCGACAGTAACACTCGACAGTAATGCTTAACAGTACTCGACAGTGCTTAACAGTACTCGACAGTGCTCAGCAGTACTTGACAGTGCTTAACAGTACTCGATAGTGCTTGATAGTGCTTAACAGTACTTAACAGTACTTGACAGTGCTTAACAATACTTAACAGTGCTTAACAGTACTCGACAGTGCTTAATAGTACTTAATAATACTTAACAGTAATACTCGACAATACTCGACAGTACTTGACAATGCTCAATAGTGCTTAACAGTGCTTAACAGTACTCGACAGTGCTCAACAGTGCTTAACAGTGCTCAGCAGTACTCAACAGTGCTCGACAGTGCTTAACAGTACTCGACAGTACTCGACAGTGCTTAACAGTACTCGACAGTGCCCAACAGTACTCAGCAGTACTCGACAGTGCTCAGCAGTACTCGACAGTGCTCAACAGTAATGCTCGACAATAACGCCCAACTATTTCTTACTTATATTTATCTCTAAATTATAAATCTGCAATAGCAGCAATAAAGCAATACTAGGCAGAATGCAAGGAATATAAGGCCAAGAAGAGAGGAGGGTGAAAGAAGGAAGGAAGGAGGGAAGGAGAAGGGTAAAAGAAGGAAGAAAGGAGGGAAGGAGGAGGGTGAAAGAAGGAAGGAAGGAAGGAAGGAAGAAGGGAGGGAGGAGCTGAGAATATATAAATTGTCAAGTAATTAAATTAATAGTCCTTTTTGTGTACAATTTTGCGAATTGATTTAATTACTTCAAGTAATTAATTTAATATATTATAAAGTAATTAATTTAATTACGAAAAGTAATTAGCTCATCGCATTAAATTATTTATGTGCTGCCCTAGGGACAGCTTGTTTACTGCGTACACGTACATGCTGAATAAAGTTTAAAATGTTGAGCTTGGAGAAGATCTATTGGTTCGGTTGGAAGAACTAGTAATGCTGCAACTGGCTGATCCCTGCACGTTGCTCCTGTATATAAGGCTGGAAGACCCCCCACCTTTCAAGATTTTTTTCAAGAACAAAACAACTACTTGCCACACCCAACTGTGCGCCCTTCTTGGCTCGTTGATCTTACTGATTCTTCCTTCTTCAATAGTCATTTCACTTCGTGTGTCGTGGGTATACACTTCATTCTACGTAAATAATCCTTGTTTCCTTTTCTTTATCTTGTTTATCTTACTGATTCTTCCTTCTTCAATAGTCATTTCACTTCGTGTGTCGAGGGATATCTTCAAAAGCCATTCCTGCTCCCGTGTCGTGGGTATACACTTCATTCTACGTAAGCAATCCTTGTTTCCTTTTCTTTATCTTATTTACCTTATTCTTCTTTTTTCATCGGTTATATCATCCTATTGACTATATCAAGATTATGTCTAATGCACCGGCCGCCCCCGAGCCTGCCTCCTCCCCTCTGCCACAACCTGATTTCGGGAACATATCTCGAATATTCGCTGGCTTCAATGAAGGCGTTACAGGGCTAGGGAATGAAATTGCAAAGCTCAACAACATCAATGTATTACAGTTTCAAAATACTTTGAATCGAATGTCGGCCAAGTTGGATGCCCTTAATACTAAAATGGATGTTTTAATCACCGATGTTGCTGGGCTGGAGCCCGTTGTTGCTAGATTGAATTTTCGGACTTAAGCTACGTATGTATTCCTATTAATAAAATGATTATTAGGCAGATAACTAATAATTTTTGGTTTTTTAGAGAAATTAGTACTATTGCTCGAATTGTAAATGCGGACGAATTCGCTGCCCAGTTTCAGCTGCAATAACTTGTCGGTATAGAAACAAATGAGGCAATCCCTCATTTTCCTGCTACTCCAAAAAAATTAGAGGAGCTGTCTGGTACAAGACTTACTTCAGTTCTCGCAGCACTCGGTGTAAACAGCACCAGCTGGAACCAGCTTGCAAAGATAAAGGCCTTGAGAAGATGAATCAGTTTACTCGGGTTATACAATAGTTGATCGTATAACAAGGTTCATTATTAAGATGGACAACAGAAGCGTGATGGAAATGCATTTTTATTTTTTATTTTTAATTCATTGTGTTGGGATATTCTCAGTTCGCCTTCCCTCGCCTACTTACCGGATTGGGACTAGCTCATGACTTATCGAGACATGAGCATATATCAACACCACACATAGCACGTAGAAAATAGAACTACAATCTAAACCAACTTGTTACTACTATTCTCTTGTCATCTTTGTTTTTCGTAATTGCAATTACCAGTGATATCTATACTGATCAGTAGTTTATTACAAACCACAAATTAGCTCGGTATCTTCGAAGAGACGACTAGAACCATACCTTCTTATACTATTCTTTTACGTGCTCGAGAATACTCAAGAATCAAGAAGCAACTGGCGTTTTGTGTACGTTAGAAGCTTGGAGAGACTAGAGGTATTTAAAGGCCAAGAAATTTATATATAGGTTTTATATACCTAGTAATCTTAAAGCCCGCATTTATCATACAGAACGACGTTTATAAAGCAATTAGAGGTTCATAGCTAGGTTTTGAATACCTAGTAATCTCTAGATTCACGTTAAACTACATTAAAATCATCTCCAACATCCTTCATTCACTTCACTATACCTTACCCCTCCTTTACACCTTACCCCTCTTTTCACACAACCTTCTTTTATATGACTCCTCTCTTACTACAACCCTTACACGAACGAACAAACACCCTGCCTATCTATAAGATTATTGAGATCTATAAAAATCAGTTAATATGGCAAATATCCCGAAAACAAACTTCTAAATCGACAAATAGGGAGAAGATCTTGATCCCAATAATCAAACCCTTACTAAAGCTGAGGTTAACGCATATATCCTTCGACGATTAGAGGAATATAAAGAGGCCAATAGCAGAGATAAGGATCTATAAGAAGAATATTAAGAAGACTTCTATAATTAGACTAGAAATATTTTCGATCATGGCAATAAGCTAGTTACATAAATATTACGAGATTACCTACGTGAGAACAGAGTATATATTGCAAAGAGAAAGGGAGTTATCATCAATAACGAACTCGAAAGAGCAACACATGAATAAGTATATCACGAGTAGACAGAGCAAGAGATTGAACAGCAACTCCAGACTAATAAGAATATATTCAACTCAAGGTACAACCCTAAATGGAAGGCTACAGCGGCTAGGATCATGGCAAAATCTCCTACCTTTGCGACTGCTATACCTACTGGCAACACATCTACAAGCACTGCACCTCCTGGTACAACACCTAGTATAACTGGTAACACACCTACAAGAACCATACCTTCTAGCACAACACCTGGCACAGCAACAATAGGTCTACAATCTGGATCAAATCAAGGCCAATCCGTCAACAATAACGTGCAAACGGGGAGTTTGTTTCAACAACTACAACTTGGATTACAGCAACAGGCACAACTATAATAATAATCACTACCATCTTCGCAGATTCAGTTAACTTAGCATATGCAGCAAGCAACCTCGAATATCCTCAATACCACTTCGAATGCAAATACTAGCCAAATGCAGACTTCTGGTGCCTTATTTACATTATTGCCACCACCTAAAGTAATCCCAAATATACCTCCACTTAAGCCACCACCACCTGCACCTCTACTACCACCCCATATGCTATCTGCTGCATTACCAACTGATATACCCCCTATCGAATCACCAGCACAAAAGCTTCTACAACTATGCTCATACTTTTCTCTATTAACTAGTATGCTACTGAACTACTAAAGAATAGAAATATGCAAATTCGATAAAAGGGTAATTAGAATAGGAATAGAGAATTACAGATAAAGGGATACAACAGAAGGATAGGAATAATAGGTTGCTATTCTGGAGATTCTATGTCGTGTGTGGTTTTTGGCGTTTTTTGGGATCTTCGAATATCATCCAACCACAAAAGAGAGAACTGCCAGTATTGGGATATTCTCAGTTCGCCTTCCCTCGCCTACTTACCGGATTAGGACTAGCTCATAACTCATCGAGGCATGAGCATATATCAACACCACACGTAGCACGTAGAGAATAGAACTACAATCTGAACCAACTTATTACTACTATTCCCTTGTCATCTTTGTTTTTCGTAATTGCAATTACCGGTGATACCTACACATTGCCTAATAACTTTAAAGGAATAAACATAGCTTAGAGGTCGGGGGCTTGCTTTTCTGTTTTTGGTAACAATATGTATATTACTTGCTTGCTTGCTCTCATGGCTAAAAAAAAATTCCATCTGTATAGGAGCGAACCCCGCACTAACTGCAATGGCGCTTTCAGAAAAATAGATGATGTAATTGAAGTAGCTATTCAAAGCGTTCAAATTGACAATTCTGTTGTTTCTCTTAAGGCGGCCTTATGAGAACAACTATGCAATGCTATAAATGTAACCAAGAAACATGGGAAATGACATTCCCTTATCCATCCATGCATCCATACAAGCCAAAACAAAAGTATTAACACATCCAAACCAGTCATTATCTCCTCCTGTCTGTTATGCAATCTGTCTTCTCTTTCACCCATGCTAGATAATGCTCTCCAAGAAAAATTCAGAGTCCATACTCCCCCATTTAATTCGGCACCTCACTCGTATAAATACTCGTAAAGGTTGTCGTGTAAGTAATCAAATGATATCCCAATGCCGTGCTCGTCATAGTTCCCGGGTTACTGATAAGATCCCCCTCAGCTCCCCCATTAACAATACTCGCCGCAGTAGTAGTTCCTGGCTCTCCTACAGCGGTTGTTGGATTGCTTTCCTGTGCAAAAGAAGAAGAAGCAGCCGCCTCCCCCACTGCAGCCGAGCTACCGGCTTGACTTCCCCCCGCGATCCCCGTACCCGTTGCAAGAGTAGCGGTTTGCGTCTGTCCCTGTGCTGGGATTTCTGTCTGGCCGCCCAAAACGGCACTCGTCGTCGCTCCTCCCCCATATGCATATGCCCCACTCGGAGCACCACCATAAGCACTTTGGAAACCGGATTGGACAGCTTCCCAATGACTCCAATCCTCGCCATCCTCGCCCATACTCCAAATCATCATTCCCCCGATTTGACCGGGCAGTGTGCCGTTGGAAACCATTTGTGCGAGTTCGGTGAATTTTTGCGTGATGAAGGCCGGTGTGTCCATACTCCAGAAGAGGTTGTTGGCCGTGTCGAGGTACGTTGCTCCGCCGAGGACGTCGTCCATGTACACTGAGGCGTTGGAGGAGGGAGAAACGAGGTTTTGGAATGAGACGAATGCGGGTTGGGATGGGTAGCCCGGTTCGTATCCTGGTGTGGAGGAAGTTATACCTGTCATGCAGGTTTCGCCGTAGGAGGGGATGCAGAGGATGCCGCAGTGGAGGATGTCATTGTCACTGTTTTGGGTTTGGTTAGTATTGTGAGATAAATAAATAAGGAAATGAGTGTAGGGGATGGGTAGATAAAGCTTATAGAAAGGAGGGAGACATACCACCAGCCGTCGATGTTACAGCAGTTACCAGCAGGACAGGTTCGTCCTTCATTCATGGGACCACAAGTACCGTCGACTGAAGGAGCACCGAGCTTGATGTTCGAGGCGTAATCGGCTGCAATGAAAGGCATTGGGCCGAACATATAATTGGATTCAGTGCCTGTTGACTTGTTAGTATCTTCCCTGCTTCTTTTTTCCTTTCATTTCCCTTCTCTTTTTTGTTCCTTGCGAAAGGAATATGATTTGAAGAACTCACTAGCAGGATTTGTCTTGCATCCCATTCCAGGAGAAACACATGTTGAGGAGGGATCAAGGGTCCAATATTGAGCATAGAAAGCAAATCCAAGAGTGGCTTTTTGATGGGGCAGTTGGAGAGTGTTTACATAGTAGTCGATTGTAAGGAGGGATTCTTTGACGGAGGTGAGATGGCCAGTTACCTTGCTGTTGCCATTGAACATGTCGTAGGTCATGATCTATTTTTATCCTGTTAGAAAGCAAAATCCTCTTTGGTGTATAACCAATGTTTGAGGGCGGAGATTGAAGAGAATTAGGGGGGAAACATACGTCAACCCAATCACAATAAGTCCATTGGCTTGGACCAAAAGAATGAAACGAAGCAGCATTAGCCGAATCATTGATATCCGATATAGCCAAGCCAGGAACCGCAACCGTGAGTAATTTACTTCCGATATTGTTTCTAATGCACGAGAGGAAATTGGCAAAATCATCGACATTATATCCATCGCTGTCGGGGTATTCATAATCGATCTCTATATCCCATCACTCTAGTCAGTCATGCATTTCATACTTGAACGACGGAGGAGACACTCACCAACACCAGCATACCCATAAGTATCCATGAAACTATTCAAATTCTTCGCCCAAATCGGTTGCAAACTAGCATCACCAACCACAGCTTTCAAGCCCCCAGGATCGTCCCATCCTCCAACGGTAACTAGATACTGAGCCGTGGAAGGAAATAGCGCTTTGATAGGTCCAGTGATAGTGGTGTTTCCTAGAAAAGACGCTGCTGCTATAGCAGTGCTATATGATTCGTTGAAAAAGCTCCCTGGTGCGAAAGCCATCATTACATGGGTTACGCCGGCAGTTTTGTCCGAGGTGGGGAGGAGGGAGAGATCTGCGTGGTATCTGAAGATCTCGTTAGGAAGAAGATCAAAGAAGGAGAGGAGGAAACGAACTCATCGACATAGGCGATTAGTCTTGGGCTTGAGATAGTAGAATTGCTTGTTGAATTCACGCTTGCTTGACGTGCATTATGTAAGTGTTTCTGCTCTACTTTCTTCGCATCCACCCCCACCGACAACAAAGCTACCAAACCTAGTTGGAAAACTGTTGAAAACTTCATAATGATAGATAATTCTTATAATCTCATCAAAGAACGAATCAAATGAACAAATGAGTGAAATTCGAAGTTTCAAAAAAGAGATTGTGTAAAGGAGAGTAAGTTAAACAAATGTTCACAGAACAAAATGTTTAGCAAGTGAATGAGAAGACTAGAAAAGTGGAATGAATGTACAGGTTGATGCTATTACTGTTATAGAGGAGAGGAATTGCAACCAACATCTGCTTAGCCTAGTAGACCTACTAGACCGAGAAAGACCCCAGGTTCAGCCAGCACCAGAAACACAAGCCCGAATCCTGGCGGTTGTCTTTGGTTTTCTTCAATTCATTTCATTTCATTACATAAATAAAATAATGAGGATTTCTTGTACCCCGTCATTTCATGGCCCCGGACAATAGATTGAAATGATCATGGCCCAATGATAACAGCAATCGGCGAATTCATATATACGAACTTGTTGGTTGGTTTACCGAGTGACAATTATTAAGGTTTGTGTGAAGTATGCCTTCACTCCCGGGCCTTTCAAAGAAGACCCTCTAAGACCAGGTCGACGGCTGCATTTCCTGTTGGTATTTATACTTTGAGTCTCAAGCAACACTTGTTACGCGTTAAATTCTCGCCAGCTTTGGGATACGCAAACTAGGAGACAATCAATATGGAAGATATTGCATGATTATGATGATTTTAATCTTGTCAGGTTATGAGAGTGTAATAAAGTATGATAAATTAGAGTGGGCTCGCTCGCTCACCCCAGAAAAGGAACGTGAGCGTTTCGTGCGAGAGCCCAACATAGATCCTTATGCGGCGTAGCGAAGGGGCCGGCCAACCAACCTTCATTCCTCTCGCATAGTTAATTATTAATTCGCTTTAGAAATAAAAAGATCTCCCATCATTCAGTCTCGTCCATCCATGACGGCGCACTTTTCGCTCCCAGAGACCTCAAAGACGTTCCGAATTCATCCCTTTCTTCTCGCAATGTCTTCAAAGTGTACTGCACGGTGGTTATATGCGTGTAATACAGGGCCGGTCCTCCTATCCCATGGTAGGTAGGAAGAAGTGAGAAGGAATAAGCGCGAAATCTGGGCAGGGTTGATTCTTATTAAGAAGCTGATTGGAGGAGGCTTTAATCAATCAGGCAACTAATCATCAGAAGGACAAAAACCTAATGGTTTAATACCTGTTAGAAAGAGGGAATTAATAAAAGATCCTCAATTCCTGAAAACTTTCCTCTACTAAGGAAAGGGAATTCTGCCAAAGGATTCGAGGGTGCTTTTAGGAAATATGACGGCATAAAGAGGAATCATTCCTCCATACCAATAACAGGCCACGAGGAGGAGGAGGATGAATGCGACAGGTAAATATCCCAAGTTACATGAGATCTGACCTCAATCTCTTGCTCTCGGTAGTTTAGATCCTAGGAGATAGGGATTGAACGAAGAACGAGTTCCGGATTGAAAATACGGATGGACAAAACAAGAAAGCCATCGTAGTTAGTTCGCGTAATATCACTTGAGCTTCATCCTATGCTTATTGGTAAGAGAAGAAAATGAGTATATCTAAGAAAACAGTACTACTAGAAGACAAAACGAGAGTAGAAATAATGAGAATTTCTCAATTTTAATCTATAATCCGGATAAATACGTAGATATCTATTGCAAAAGAAACGAGGGCGAAGAAGCATGTCTTCTAAATGCCAAAGATAATCGAACTGCAAATAGCATACTAAGCATTCTGGTATGGCACAAAAAGATATCAGGTTAATGGCAAATACGACGCGCCCCCTAAAGAAAAAGAAAGAATTCATCAAGCAAAGAAATCTGTCAATCTGGGCTTTCTTACTGTCGTCCAGCTACCCATCATTTCATTGTCAATCATCACTCGTCTCGTCACACACTCATTATTATCGATGAGCCCCAGTCTACCCAACAACGACCGTTCTCAACCTACCACCTAGATCTCTTCCTTGACTATCAACAGGGGGGTATCTGGCTTTTAATTCCAGATCATCAAGTGGAATATGACTCCTGATATATTTCTCCCTCCCATCATCTTGAGGATTATGGTCCCAACTCGTGAATTCCCCTACTTTCAACGCTGCCCAAACCAATCTCCTTTGTCGCTGAGAAAGTAGCACGGAGTTAGTGATAGTCGTGAAATCCCATTTAGATTGTGCTTCGGAATGGAAAGCGGCGAGGATTTCGGATGTCGACGAGGTCATGAGCGGATGCTTTTGAGGAAGGAGAGCTAAGTTGACGAGTTCCTTCGGATCAGAAGAGAGGTTATATAGCTGTGGTGGGTCAGCCGGACAAGTAATGTATTTCCAAGGCCCACGACGAATCATCATCATTGGAGCAATGGTTCCCTCGCCACAATACTCTGCAAACACAGTATCGCTTCCTCCAGGACGAGATTGCAGGTATGGCATAAGGGAAGTTCCATCTATGGGTAGCACAGACCAGAGTTTTGTATTCACGAGATCAACCAGTGTAGGGAGGATGTCAAGGGTTGAGACATTTTGAGATACTCGATGAGGTGCAAATCGTGAAGGGTAGTGGATGAGCATGGGAACTCGGACGGATGCTTCGAAATAGGACATTTTATACCAGAGACCGCGTTCTCCAAGCATATCACCGTGGTCGCCGCTGAATACTATAATTGTATTTTTATCTAGACGGCAGTCTTTGAGGACAGAGAGAAGCTTGCCGATACAATCGTCGACGTAGCTTACTGCACCGTAATATGCTCTTCTTGCTCGCTTGATTTGATCGGCGGAGAATTCTTTGTCCCAGAGATCACATACTTTCAAGAGGCGCTTGCTATGGGAATCTTGTTCTTCTTGTGGGATTGAGACGTTCGGAAGCTCGATATCGACCCCTTCGTACATATCCCAGTATTTGTGCTCGATTGTGTATGGATCGTGAGGATGTGTCAAGGACACCTATTACGATCAGCAGGATTTCCATGGAATATTGTAAAGCAACATACCGTCATACAGAAAGGACGAGCACTCGGTCCTTTGCGAACATGGTCATAAAGAAACTGCTTCGAGCGGTACATGACCTCCTCATCATAATCTAATTGATTGCTCCTAACACAAGGACCAGCTTGTTCGATGGAACTCGCATTATGATACCACTCCAATCTTTTGTCCGGATCCTCCCAATTGACAGCCCATCCATAATCTCCCGGGTATATGTCACTTGTCAATCGACTCTCGTAGCCATGCAATTGCTCTCCGATAAAGTGCATTTTGCCTGCCAGTGTAGTTTCGTATCCTGCTGCTCGCAGATAATGCGCGTAGGTGGGAGTAGAGGGATCGATGGAGCAGGCATTATCGTAGGAAGCAATCTTTGTGGGTAGTTGACCGGTGACCATGGACATTCGGGAGGGCGCACAGAGTGGTGAGGGACAGTATGCGGAATCGAAAACAACGGCATCTTTTGCAAGTGCATCGAGGTGCGGGGTCTCGATTTGGGAGGAAGGGTTGTGCATCCTCAAGAGGGGTGCGGCTAGCTGGTCTGCCATGATGTAGAGAATGTTTGGTTTGACTGCAGAAGCAGCAGCTTGTTCAGGCGGCGCCATATTGGGAGTGAAAGGTGTAGGTTCTGGATGTGGAGAAATAGGAACTGAATTCAAGTCGGGTGCCATTGTTGGAGTGTCCTGGAGCGTTGTTGTAAAAGAAGTACGTGTGTAGAGAAAATTGAGGCAATCGATTTCAGAAAGACCAGTACAAATGAAAAAGTAATATGAAATGATGGAGGAAAGAAAAAAGCTTATATAGTAGGAGTATGAAGGAGGGGCAGAAGTAGTAGTAAGTAGATGTGAAGGATAAGAAATAAATACGAAGAGTGTACAGTACATGTAAGGTGGTAAAGTAGGTGGTAAAGGAGGTAAAGGACAAGAAACACGCTGGTAGTTAGAGCGAGTATGATGGGATCGAATTAAGAAAGATAAGATAGCGTTAAGGGATTTCGATACCGGATCTGGTTAACAAAGGAACTCGTAACGAAGATTGGATAGATCTTCCCTAAATCATTGTTCATTATTCATTGTCTATGTCGTGTATGCGCCGATGAATGCAACACTATACGATAAGGCTGCAACATTTTCCCTGCCCTTCCCCATAATAATAATAAATAATTATGACCACCTCCTCCACCACACCTGATTTTTTTCTCCCTTTCCATTCTCTACTTCATCTCAAGTAAAACCATCTCATTCCATCTCTTCTTTTCTCATCTCAGCCTTGCATAAACTTAATCATCTCAGATCTTAAATTGCCCATTAAGAACATGGCATTCTATCATTCTCAGCCTTGTTATCGGGATCAGGTCCCGCTTGGAATCCGCTCCTTTTCACACCATCTTTACCTCGATCCGACGAAGGATTTACTTATATCGCGCTCACTGCTGTAATTCAACTGTTGGCAAGTAACATTGTAAATTTTTGACGTTTAGAGCACACTTCTTCCTTCCGCTGTTAGTCAGAACGTATGCTTTTGCTGTCTAGATGGATTATGATGCCTGATATGGACGGCGCTAGGAAATGCTGGATAGAAATGCCTTTCTGAGTACGTACAAGAACTGAAGTCCGTTATCGCAACCGGTAGCACCGATTTAGCTGATCAATCTATCCAGTCCAGTCTACATCAAGCAATATACCACGAGCCTTCATATGCACCTCGAAAGAATTGTCGATATGCGAGTTCAGGAATAAATCTAGTGCTGGATGATATGTGAGACAAACTTCGTGCATGCCTTATCTTCCAGGCCAACTGTAATATATATTCAAATGAAGAAACTTCTCCTGTTCCTTTCCATGTTTAGCTAACCGAGATCCCGCTTAAAATCACACGTTAGGGATAGAACTATGGAATTGCGGTGGCCTTTGAGGCTGCAAGGCATAAATATTAGCCGGGCTGTTTATATCTCACGGTTGTTGACGACCGCAAGAATCTTAAGGCTACTTATTCCCTTACACGATTCAAATTCTCAATCGCAAAAACCCCCAAACTCATAATCTCCTTGAGAACTCACCCCGCAACCATGGTCCGAACCCAAGTGATCAAGCCCAAAGTAGTCATCGATCCAATCCACACGTACGATGATACACCCGCCGTAGCCATCTACATCGCCGACTCAGAAACCATCAAATGCCCCCTTTTCTCGTACCAAGTTTACGACGTCTCGCCTCACCAGTCCTCCAAAACCCACGCCATGACAGTCGCCGTTCAGCTCCACGAGGGTACGATTGAGAAACGCCGTCGAAATCATGAGTTTCCACAGCGAATTGATGTCTACAGCTTCCCTTTGCAATCTGATTGTACTGAAGAGGAGAAGGTGGCACTGTGTATCAAGCATCAGCGCGCTGAGATAGACGCAAGGATGAAATCTGGGACGGATTTCTTCATGCAACCGACTTTCGAGAGAGAGGATTATCAGCGAAGCTTTTTCATTGTTGATTCTTCGATGGAAGAGTTTGAGGGGAAAGGGTTTTTGGGCGTGTCGTATGATCTGAAGGTGCTGAATGGGGAGCGCGAGGAAGATAATCAGCTGCCAGAGATTAGCGTGGGGAGGACAAAGGATATCAGCCGATGGTGTCGCAATCTAGAGGATGCGAAGAAGAGACTTGAAGGGCGACCGGCTGTTATGGAGGCACTTGGATTGATTATGGGATTGAAAGAGGATAAAGCTCAGTGGTTTTATCAGTCATATGTCAGGGAGGGAACCATTTACGAGCATATCAGAAAGGCAAATCAAAATTGAGATTTTGTACAGTATAGTATAATTAGTAGTCATGATATTCCATCTGAATATTCAGCCCACGTTGACATTATATCCGCGTTGGAGATCCAATATCCACCTGGTTACCGTTGCGATCTAAAGTCATGCGAGTGTAACCATATGCCCCATACTTATTATTCACGTCTCCCACTGGCGGCCGCGGGAACATCATCTGGGCTGCCGTAGCCATTCCACCCGGTGCCCAGGTTGCAGTAAACCAGTTCTTCCCAGATTGCTGATCATTTGGTAACCACCTATTCTCATATTCGGCCTGCGCATCCGCAGACCACTGCGCAGTCATCGTTTCAATCGACCTCAGCTCCAAATCAATCCAGTACGCATACAATGATCGCATCGAGGCGGTACCTCCGGGCTGTGTGTTCACCGGTTCCCCAGGGCGACCTTGGCCCCACTGGTATTCGTTGTCGAAGACGTAGAAAACAAGATCAATCCAATTTGATACTCGCATCCATTTGTTCCATATGGCTTCATCAACTGCGGACGTACCAGCACCTGCAGGTGCGTATTTGAGAAATTGGAACATCCCCGATCCCTATATCTTGTTAGCATTTCACTTCGGGGATTCCACACCAAGGAAGAATACGTACATATCTAACGCCAACCTTCGCTTGCGTAGGGTTTTGTGGCCCGTTACCATCATTGCCTGCCCCGGTGAGTGATGGCGCGCCACCGCCAAACCATATATTCTTCGCTCCGTTGATAGCTCCCGATATCAAGGCAAGATTCACCTCTGTACGTGCTACTGGAAGCTGGCCGGTAGAACGTCCGAATCCATAGCCCAATATCTCAGCTACGTCTGATCCACCCGTAGGTATGCCCAAGTTTAGAGCCTGGCCGTTAGGCGTAGCGGCATTGGTACCCGTCAGATCAAATGCTCCAAATCCAGAGCCTTTATCATTCCCTAATAGTACTTCGATCATCCAGACTGTTGATGGCATTTGATAATGCGGAGCAGTCGAAGTAGATAACCAGTTGAAAAATCTTTGAAGGGTCTGAGCTTCGTAGACGTGGTCGGCTAGAAATTAATCAGCACTGATAGTCGTTGTAAAGCATACACCAGTAGGTGTAGAAACGGACTTGCTCGCCCACTGAAGCAAATAATATGTTCTAGTCTAGTTTGGACATTATTTTCTCTACAAATCCCTAGGTTGTTCAAAACATTATTCTTGAATTAATGTCCGAAGGTGTTGGCAGGAGCATCACCCATTCTTACACCCGCTAGTGAAACAATATCGCGAACTTAAGGGAACGGAAAGTAGAAACACAAGAAAAGACCAAGACTTACTTTGAAAGCTTGAGATGCTGTCAAGTTGGGCTTTGCTGACCCTGGAAACATCTGCTGTACAAGGATTCTTTTGCAGCGGATAAGTATAATACTTTGCAACATTTGAACGCCCAGAGGCTTCACCGCAAGCAGGGTATGTTCCTAAATCAATGGTGTACTGGGTACCACCTAATGTGACCGGGATAACTTTTGGCTCGAAGCGTGGTTGAAGAATGTGCGTCTGGTTACCTGCATCATCCCAATTATCATACCAGCTTCTGGCAGAAAGAGAAGACGGCGAGCAACTGTCTTCTGTGGGATCACCATATGAAGAAGGTAGCAGACAAGAATCAGCTCTCAATCTTAGATCAGCAAACCCTCGGGGATATAAGTCTAGCTCATCTTCGTCTTCGTCTAAACAAAGTGGGCAGGTAGATATGTTTGATGACCCAGTCTCGTCGTCTTCCGAAGAGGGACAACTTAGCTGAGGGATATGAATCAAGGGACCAACAGTGGTACTTCTTTTTGAGAGCGCTGGTGAGTACCGTGTTGCAACATCTTCTGGGAGCTCGAGATGAGCGGTACTATTTGGGTAGTATAACTCACCCAGATCTCGGCTAGAGATAGGGCAGGTCCTCTCAATAATACCAACAGCGGGTAAGCTATACAGAGAGTATCTAGAGATCCCGCCTGGGAGAAGCCATCCAATTGAAGAAGGAACAGAAAGTTGTGCATACAAATCAGCACCTGCGTTGGCTCCATAGCAAACCTCGGTGGTGGTTGACGAATAGGTACCCGAAGCATAGAGTTGTACGTAGCCATCTGCAACTAAGCTGACTGTGGCAGGGTCGATCGAAATAAACTTTTGATTGAATTCAATGCCGAAGCTAACCATAGGCTTGATATGGGCTGTAATCTGGCCGTTTGCGGCAATGCTGTAGTCAATTTTTGTCGTCCCAACATCTTGTGTTCCATCCTGGTTAGGGTTCTCGAGATCTTGTGGGTCCTCTGTAGAAGACTGGTCGGGGAACGCTAGCTGAGTGTCCCATTTGGCTAAGACAGTCTCTGCTTGGAATTTACCGCTCAGCGTCAGGTCCATGTTGACACTACCAAAAAGGCGGAAGTTAGGTCCCTGTCAGAGTAGTGAGCTTCAAATCAAGACCATTTGTTTTAGACTTAGTATAGAACGTACTACGGTAAGAATTCCAGGAACTGAGAAAGTCGCTCCAAAGTTCTCGAGGCCAAAGAGCTCAATGTCTCCAGTGTCGTAAGAAGCCGAAACCAGGGCGTCTATCGTAAACAAAGCTGTGATTGTTCCTGAATTTTTGAAGTATAGATAGGATTGACTCAAGTTTGGAGGTAAGCCCAAGTTTGCGACTATAGTAAGACCAAATGATGTGTCAATAACTGCATTCATTTGGGCTTCAACGAGCAAGCTAGCAGCAACGTCTACGCCATCAATATTGCACTGGTACGTTTCGTCGAGAAGAACGATATTGATCGCCTCAGAGATAGAGTGCGTGATTGCCGGAGGGGTAGCAACGACAGTGAAGAGACCTTTCAGCCATTCTACGACTGAGCTCCCGAACCATCGCTCGTGAAGTTCAGCTCTAGTGATGAGGCCTGCTTCGTGGTCTCTCAAATCTTCCGCCCATGATTCTTCAAGATAGCGCTTATGATTACCACCAGACTCCTAGAAGTATGTTAGCTCCTTTCAAAGTCACGAAAAGTACATCCTTACTTTGAGCGATCTTTTGCCCTTGCGTCTCGTTTGTCCTGGGCTGTCAACCACTTTGTCCCAATATCCCTCTTCGTTGCTATAATCCAAACGCCATTGCGTTGTACCTAAATTAGTATCTCTAGGAACTCTCCGGAAGTCATAGTCAAACTTCAAATCGAAGATAGTGGGATCTGGGTTGGTAGTTCTCTTCGTAATATGGCCAGGTATCGACTGGTTGGCTGATGGCTGCAAGTCAATGGCAACGGCATAACGTCCTGGTCCGCAACCTTTTGGCATTTCCAGAATAGTTCCTGGGACGCCGTAGCCAAGATAAATCTTGTTGCAATTTGAATTCTCAGAGTCGTCATTGCAAAACATCCGCACCGTTTGCTCCTCTTCAGAGGCCTCATTATTGCAATCAAACACTTCCCAGTGAGACCCATCTCTCTTGTCTATCGACGTTTGAATCTCGGCTGGGGATGTCATGACAAAAAACCCAAAAGCAGCATCATTTGGCTCGTCGTCTCCAAGAGCTTGCTTACCTCCACCCCATGTGTCATCCACGGAGAGCTTGAACTTCGCATCTACATCATCTCCAGTCGGTGGGTCTTTGAATAGATAATCCAAGGGGACTGGTAAGAAAGGTTGCTCTCCATCAGGTGTCTTGCAGCAGAAGACCCTAATAATGGTAAGCTACGAGGATATTAAAAGACTGGAAAGTTATGACCGAGCTACTGACCTGTCTCTGCTTAGTTGAATGCCACAGCTCTCACCACCGCCATCGTATGAGGCTGTAAGCTCAATCTCGGTATTGAAAGCGCAAACATTATCATAGCAACTTCCAGGTTTGCCTTGCCAATGGCAAGTGTCGGGCCCGAATGTGGTATCGCTTGGACAACTATAGAGGCCAATTAACCCAGCTTTTCATTCCTCGCTTATTTCAGAGAAGATAAGGAGAGTATTGCACACACGCAAGGTGTGGGCCTCCGGAAATTCAAAATAAACAAATATTGAAGGACGGTGTAACACATACCAAATTTGCATCGGCTTCAGGATACAATTGTCGAAGAATTCTCCTGCTACAGAGACCTCGTCACTATTACACGAGCCTCCGCAGCCTGTTTGTCGACAACCGGTTTCTTTTCCTGCCTGAAAAGCTCATTGAATCAGTCACAATGGTCACAGTTAGCGTTTCGAGGAATGAGGTGGAAAAAGGCTTACCGGAACTTCGCAGCAATAAACTTTGTTTCCGTCTTTGCACTTAGAACCATCACCCCAACTCCCAGAGTTATTAGTTAAAGTGGAACATGAATCATGGAAATGAGCTTACGGGTTTTGCTCCATTGCAACTTCATTAGCGTGACATCTCCCATTACAATATTGTGGATTCCCTCGCCATGTGCAGGTGGATGGATCTGGGGCTGAAGTCACTGGGCAACACAACTTGCTCGTACCCCGCTTTCCATATGCATCATCGCATCGCTGAGTGACAATTATGACTTCCCCATTATCGCAGCTGCCGTTGCAGTCACTCAAATGACCTAGAATTGTGTTAGCACAGCGATGCAGATGTAGGGTTTCTAGTCACAGACATTGACCACTTTGAACTTGCTGCCAGTACGTGGAATCAGTTGTATTGTCGAAGAAAGCGTTCAATGTCTTAGGATAAAGAAGGCCTTGCATAGCTTGGAGATCACTCGTGTCTTGGTCAATAGCCCAGATAGACAGACCACCAAGACCTTGTGAGTTTGCCCACTTGATCTTTTGTTGGAATGTATCTTGATCGTCATAACTGACCCATTGATCATTGTCCCAGGTGATATACTTGACGGCGGCTTCCGTGTCCCAATACGGAGTGATGTCGTATTTTGTAATTATCTGCGTAATTTCGTTAAAAGATAATATGCCCGAGGATTGAGTGCACTGTTTATTAAGTCAGTCGGGTCAGCGTACTTCAGCAAGGGAAAGAACTCACAGTGCCAGCAGTAGCCCCACCTTTGAAGGGACATCCAGGCTGCCAACACGAAGAATCCGACAGCTGAAAGCTCCGTCCGTAGAATCCAACTCCTAGATTGATTTTGGATGGGTCAATACCAACCCGCCAGAAGAGGTCCAGCGCTTCTTCAATCTCGGTCAAATTGGTGTGCGCCAAAATAATACTTCCGATCTGGTCCTTTGGTCCATCCCAAGTCCCATGAAGGTCATAGGACATGAGATTTGTGAAATCAACATACGCCATCATTGTGAATAGATCAAAATTCTGGAGATAGTAATAGGAAGAGGGCGTTGTGCATGATACCACGTAGTTCAAACCCGTTTCATCTTTTTTGATGGATATTTCAGCTAGCAAAAGAGCGTAATTTTCTCCGTCATCAGGACTCCCTCCTCTGTCTCCAGCTCCGGGATCTGACACACTTTCTTAGTGGACTACAATTTTCAGAGCTGGAAGAGAAGAGACTTACATTCCCAATCAAAGTCCACGCCATCAAAACCGTACTGCATCAAAAATGAGAATAGATTGTCAATGAATTTAGCGCGCTTGGCTGTTGTGCTAACCATGTCTGAGTAGACAGGCTGAGTGTCGGTTCCATTGTCTGTAAATGACCAGCCGCCGAGCGAGATCATCATTTTGACATTGGGGTTCTGTGATTTCATTGTCAATATCTGGGTGAGTATATCACCATCAATATCAGTGCCTGGCATAGGGGTAATTTCGTAGGTGCTGGGTGTAATGTAGCCAAAGGACACGACTAAGTGGGTTAAAGATCCGACAGGAACGTTGTCGAGTTGAGGATTGATAGCGGAGCAGCTAGACCAGTATTGCCACGACTCGTAGTAACCAACAATTCGAGATTGCACGTCACCGTCTGTTGATCCAGAGCTTGTCGGCATTTCACAGTTGCTTTGGCAGTCCTTAAGAAATCATTAGCTCGGCTAATTTGGAGAGATTTGAAAATCATACATTCTCACAGAAGTCGGTAGTTGTACCACAAAATCCGTATTGAGAGCAGCAGACCTGCAAGGCACATGTAGCATTGACAACCTCTGCATCTTTACCGCATTCTGCAAAAGCGTTACAATTGCTCCAGCAGACATCGTTAGGAGTTGTGCGGTCGCCACAATAATCCAATCCGTAACCACAGTTTCCGGTTTTCGCACAACAGGCGCCTAAGTTCGATTCAGTGAGCTCTAGACGTAAGAAAAAGCATTGCCTTTGGGCGACTAACCATTTGAGCATGGGGTATTTTCAGCACAAGTGATGTCTCTTTTGGCAAGCGAATGAGATGGTGGCACTATCGAACAAGACTCGACAAGAGTTTCTTTTCTACGGGTCTTGACTGAGTAGTCGAACCAGGGTGACAAATTTGGACAGGTCTCAGGTGGTTGGCTTTCGCTGACTTTCCTCAGGTGATTGCGTTTCTCGTGGAAAGCTCGATGTTCATTGTGGCGGGGAGAGGTAAGGACAGTCGAGAATAGACAGAAGGAAAGTATTAAGTAGAGGTAAGAGGATAAAAAAGGAGGTGCCATTTTCGCGAATGAATGAAACGAGAATGGCTAGTATAGATTGGCCTAAATGATTCCAAGGAATGGATAGAACTGAGCAGTTCTGAAGCTGATGAGAAATAGAAAGTCGAGGGAAAAGAGAACGGATGCAATATGGACTCATATTGAAGGTGGACTGAGGGGCAATAATGCTTATTATTTTCAATGCTCGATTCAGGAGAAAACAGATCGAGGCCGTCTGCAAGACATGGTAGCCCTGGTTAGTGACACTTTATCTATTGATGAGTTGAGTTAGCATGAATGATAGCTCTGAAAATTCAAATTGGATGACGGGCGGGATAAATTTGGGCCATATCTGGGGGAAAGGGTAGAGAAGAGTGTGGTAAGCTGCAGCTGATTGTGGTCAAGTTGTAGTAGCTTGTGTTCAGGTATGTGAAGAGGACCGATTAAGTAGGGTAACCCATGGGTAACCCACTCGGCCGTGCATCTTTATTAATTCTCGCTTACATTTATAGGGGCAATTAATGCTATTGGCCGATTTTATGAGATCTTATAATTTCGCTCCTTGAATCTTTTAAATTTAGGGGTGGTATGGACCCAGAGGTAACCCATTGGGGGCCAAATGGCGCAGGCTAAATTACCTTGCTGGAATGCGGGCTCAATAAGCTAGATTGCTCGGTAGAAGGGTTAACTGAGGTATTGGTCACTATAAAATAGATTGCTTGGCTATCGTTTAGTGGGAAATGGATTCCTGCAGCCACTGGTGGTTATTTTATTACGAATTAATTAGAACTTATTAAGGTGAAGCCAATCGCCAGCCCCTGCTCGGAACAGCTGCACAAGATAAGGGGTGAGATGTCATTGTAGTCAGAGATTACATATTATCATATATTTACTGCAACGAGAAGTGACAAGTAAGAAACAAAATTAATCTCCTGCTGGCCTGCGGCTCGGACCGGCAAGTCTGGAGAAAGTCCGTGGCTGATTGGCTCATTTTGGTGATGGGCCAGCCTCACTGGGACAATCCAATACCGATTCCGCGGCCGGATAAGCACAGCTTACTTACTTCTACGACGCAAAGATTCCAGATATTGCGCCAATATATGTCCGCATCTGCCAGGGGTGTGGCCATGGCCCATGGGGAAAGAATAGGATGTGCAAACCTTACCCCTCCGTGGGCGTCGGCAGGCCGCTTTCTATCAGACAAATTTCTGCTCTGCTTTCCTTCAGAATCTCTTCATTTCCCAATTTCTCTCCTTCATTCAGCAAAGCTCTTCGATATCCTTCACTCGTTAATCCACACTCTTTTTATGTAACAATGACTTCCTCCTCGACACTCATTTTGACGCTTTTCTATCTTTACTACGGCCTTTCTGAAGCCACCATCTATGTCCAATATAATACCTCGTTTCCCGACAACATTACTGCATCATGCTCGAGTGCGTTGATGTCAGATATTCCTGATTGCTCTTCCAGCATCACAGCCTTGCGGCCATCACTGTATTATCCAGAAACGACACTGGCATCTCTTTGCACGGCCGCTTGTAATTCTGCCCTGAACGGATATGAATACTCAGTGGACGGGGCGTGCGAGGGACAGACATTCGATTCTGGCCTAAGTGGCTACGTACCACTCACCAGTGTGCCACAATTATTACGGTATATCTTCAATTATACCTGTTTGACAGACTCTAGCAGCGGCGAATATTGTAATGTCGTGGCAGCAGAGGCAATTGGTATTTTGGCAGATCAAAGTAATCTATGTGCGTTAATCTTCTTTGCCGTCCTATTCTGCGAACCATTTGCTGGCTAGTTTTGGTAGCGGGAGGCAGAGTTACTTCCGAGAACACTAAGATTCCCCAGATTAACTTTTATATTTCTAACATTTCAATTAAGACAGCGAAAACATAACTGGAGGTGGAAACTTCACCTGCTCGGACTGTGATCTGAAGTCTTTGCAATTTCTTGCAGGCGCAGCTTATTATCATGACGACGATACTGTCTCTGAGTATTCAAGCTTGACTTCAAGTTGCCAAGCAACTAGCTTTCCTCTTACCACTTCGACATTGAGTTTCACAGCGTGAGTCCAGTCCACTTTGTTGAATGTTCGGGCCTCTTGCTAAGTGCAGACAGCTCTCCCACTATTACCACGGCTACTATTACCCCTACATGCACCGGAAGCTCGTACACGATCAAAGCTGGAGATACTTGCGAGTCCATTTCCAAAACCCAAGGCGTTGGGACGAACTGGTTGATCACTGACAATGAGCTACCGGCCTATTGCAGCAACTTCCCCCAAAATGGCACACTGTGCATCGAGCACCTGTGCAGCACTTATACCGTGCAGGCCAACGATACTTGCACCTCGATCACCAAAAGCCAAAACATGACTTACGCACAAATCTTGGCATGGAATCCAGTATTCGATTTGACTTGTAGTAATCTCAACAGCTCGGTTGGTCTTGAGATATGCGTCAGCTCTCCAGGGGGGACGTACACTGTTCCTTCCGCGACCATAGCTACTCTCACCACTGCTACAACTGCTGCAACAGTCCCCACGAACGCAGCAAATGGCACAAATATCGACTGCGGAGCATGGTATGAAGCTGAAAGTGGTGACTACTGCAACCTGATTGTGCTTAGATTTGGGATCTCGCTAGATGATTTCTTGGTCCTAAATCCAGAAGTTAATGAGAAGTAAACCCTACATTTGCTCTGACAATGTTCCTATTTCTAATGTGAAACAGTTGTACTAACCTGTATGCACTGGAATCATATTGCATCATGCCTGTCGGCGATAGTAAGACCCAGAAGTCTCGATGCGAATTTGAAAAATTGACATTTCTACAGTCAGCAACTACCCAGGAGCCTTTGGGTATGTTCCTCCAGTGCCCAGCTATACAACAATTCCGTTCACATCTCTTCCAACCGCGACATATATCCCAGATCTTTATGTATCCCCCGGTGCAAATATTTCAATTGCCATTGGCACCAGAACGGATTGCGGTTCTTACATCGATGGTTCGGATTATCAAGCTGATGTCACTAATACAACATTTGCCAACAATTGTCAATTAGCAGCTGCTGTTTATGGTGCTACTATGGACAACTTGGTGCTTTGGAATCCTAGCTTGGGGAATGTCAGCGATACCAGTTGCTCTTTTCAGCTGAATACTAGATATTGTGTGGCCTGGTCGGCTCTATCACCTAGCGTCACAGGATTGGCAGCTTTGCCTACTGCTGTGAGTTTCCTCGGAATCCTAGATATTCATCTACAGCTAACATTTCTTTCTAGTCCGGTATAGTGTCAGGTTGCACACAGTACACCTATGCTGGTGACGGCGTAGCCTGCTCTGACATTATCGATCTTTGGAATATTACCATGGCTTACTTTTACGCCCTGAACCCCTCAGTGGGCTCGGATTGTAGTGGTTTTCAGCTAGGTGAGATTTCTATATTCATACCCTCATCAGACTAACATCTGTGGACAGATACCTATTATTGCGCCTCTACGAACGCAAATGTCACCGTTTCCACGGGTTCCACCTCTCCAACAAGCACCACATCCACCGTTACTCCTCCTGGACCCACCCAAACAGGGATAATATCAACCTGTAATGCATACTACCTCACCCCAGATTCCGGTGCATCATGCGCAGCTATTGAATCTCTTTATGGTATCTCGTTCGCTACCTTTTACGCATGGAACCCTGCTGTCGGCTCTAATTGCGAGAGCCTTTGGGCCGACGAGGCTTATTGTGTTGGTGTCTCGTCCTCTAGTTCCACGACTATTACGTCGGCTTCAACATCCTCGACACAAACATCGGTAACCCCACCAGGCCCAACGCAAACTGGAATTATCTCTACCTGTAACGCATACTATCTAACTCCTGATTCAGGTAAATCCTACCCCTATCTCCCTTTCAGCTGAAATATAGACCTTTATATAATGTCCCAACTCAATTGGGACACTGAATCGAACTTGTGTAGAAGAATTATTTCTTCTAGATTGCCCAAATGAGTTAGGACATTGAATTTCACAAAATGTCTAATTTAGATTGGACTATTCTCTTCCTAGCTCATCTAGGACATTGAATTGACCTCAAACGTTATATTTTATACAATCTTCTAGTTAATCTGACAACTTATTTGCACCTCTACTAACATCTCCCAGGTGCCTCCTGCTCTGCCATAGAATCGCTCTACTCCATCTCCTTTGCCACTTTCTACGCCTGGAATCCTGCCATAGGTTCCAATTGTGAGAACCTCTGGGCCAACGAAGCCTACTGCGTCGGCGTATCCTCCTCTTCCACCATCGCCTCTACGCCCACTAAAACCACATCATCGACAACTTCGAGCGTCACGCCACCTGGACCTACCCAAACGGGTATCATTTCAACATGTGATGCTTACTATGTGACGCCTGCGACAGGTGCTTCGTGCGCGGCTATTGAGGAACTGTATGATATTAGTTTCGCAACGTTCTACGCGTGGAATCCGGCGGTAGGAAGTAATTGTGAGAGTTTGTGGGCGGAGGAGGCATACTGTGTGGGGGTGAGCGGTAGTTGATCATTCAATATTTCTTGGATATCCCGAACCTTTTGAAAGTAGACAGATTTGGAATATATTTTCGCTAGGGTAAAGATTCAGTGTGTAAATATTATACTTCAAACACCATCTCACACCGTCACCACAATAAACGGACATCCACTCCTTCCCCCTCTTCTCTCCCACTAACCGCTAATCCCCCTCCTTTCCTAGCTCTAACCTCAAGGTCCGCAAACCTAACATTAGTCGGACTCCCAAAATAGGCACCGTGTGTCTTCACCCCTAACCTACTCCCCTCGCTCAAATGAATCTATCAATCCTATGCAGCGTATCTCCCAACCCCTCTTCCTCCTCCACCGGCACATGAGTCGTCCTCTCCATCTCTACTACTCAGTTTAAATAATTCTAACTATTTGTCGTAATGAATCTAAATGAAGCTTTAAAGGCGGATTAGAAAACTCAGGCGAGTCCATTCGATTTGCATACATGATAAAACCTATACGCTCAAATGTATTCGTCTTCTTCCACTGGGAATCTTCCATAGGAATAACCCGCAATGCAAGCCCCATGGACGGTGTAATATTCAGATACCAAAGCTTATTGTTTCGTGGGAGAAACTTATGAACTTCAGCATGATCCGGGTAGAAGTGTAAACGAGAACCCTCGGTATTCTCTTCTTTTCCCTGTATCGTAAATAGGAAATAGCGGTGATATGAACGAATAATTTGAGGGCCGGTTACAATTCCTTCTCTCATTACACCACGAACGATTAATTCGCCCCCAGCCACAGCCCCCATTGGATCAGAGCTCGCTAGCTCTATCGATACATGTCGAATTTCTAGTTCATTATCTTCCGTGAATTGGGGCCAATGGCCTGGGGGCTCATGGCTTATTCCATCGAACGAGACTTTCCCATCGCAGGAAGCCCAGGACCAGCTCGGTGCTCGATAGTTCGGTAGCCGTTTAAATTCCCCGTCTACAAATATCCTGCTCCAAAGCAGATGCTTCACCAAATCATTGCGCCAAAGACCTGCAAGATAGGCGTCGCCCGGAAATTCTTGCTGGTAGATTTGTGCTACTCCTG
Source organism: Chlorencoelia australis (assembly GCA_003988815.1). Lineage (NCBI taxonomy): Eukaryota > Fungi > Ascomycota > Leotiomycetes > Helotiales > Cenangiaceae > Chlorencoelia > Chlorencoelia australis. The sequence goes on from QYAN01000088.1 coordinate 27,560, forward strand.
ACAAGGCTGGAAGTTTATCCCCACTAAATGTCACTGTTCGACTAGAATATTCTGTCACAAGCCCTGCCCAGCTTCCCGTAGTAATATCCTTCATGGAGCATGGGCTCTCTCCACGACCTGGACCTGGAAACATCTCACTAAGAAAGTGCCGGACTCCATCTTCCGTGTCAAGCACATCACCACAACGATAGAATATCTGATCTGCTTGGAAACAGATATAACGGGGTGATAAGACCTCTTCCTGGAAAGTCCATCCCCTCTGCCGTAGGATGGACTTCTGATCATATCTCCGATAACTCCTTGGCCAACGATGAAAGTATAGTGTATATGGCCTTTTTCCGACCTCATTATCCGTCAACATCACTCTGTGGTACGTGTCATAATAAGGAATTCTTCGAGGAAAGCATCCTTTATGATTTTCTACGCCAATAGCAATAGTAAGCCAGCTCGAATTATAGTACGACCCCATCATAGATGATTCTTTCTCCCAGTCCAAGGTAGAGTCCTGAAGGATACAGAGCGAGTCAATCCAGATATACTGTAATCCAAGTCGTCGAGTAATTTGGATGGCATCCCGAAATGCTGCTGGGAGGTCTTTCATGGCGATACCATTCATATGTGCCGATAAAGTGTTTCGTGTGGTCTTGACTAGGGATTCGCACTTCCCGGGCCCGGGCCATCGATGGCTCAATGCAATGTACAAGCCTTTGGGCTTATCTCCTTCTGGTGACATGGCCGAGAAATCTCTGAGGTATACTATTAACGGATTATTCGTATTAACATCAATAACACGCGTGGGAAGTTTTTTGGCCTTATTGACGTGAAGATCTGCTAGGTCTAGAGACTGTTCTATCCATCCTTGGATAAGTTGAACTGCATAGTCTATATTCCGACGAAGATTAGAGCGGCGAAATGGTATAACAGCAGCCGCATCGTCTTCTTGAATGCTGTTAGCTAACATCAGATCATCGGAACGAGCGGGCTTAAGAAGTCTGACATGCCTTCATCAGTACATATGCCCAATGGGACCCCCCAATTCTTACTGGTGCATAAAATCTGGTCTTGGCAGTACGGAAATTTCTCCATCTCGACATTACCGAAGATGAGGGTTTGAATTTCGGCTAAACGGGGGTCATCTGGACCAAGTTTATCAATATCTCCAGGCCCCTGTTTCAATTGTCGATAGATGAGGTGACATAATTGACAGCCGGCTATTGAAGCTTCAATAATGGCAGAAGGGCTTTGATGGCGATATCCATCAGTTGACAACAGAGACGTAAGTGTGACTCCTTGGCATGCCTTGCAAAGGTTTGTCACCTCCTTATAAGGATGCATATCTTGGTCTGGAAGGCGCATTTTCTTAATTGGCTTTTGAACGGCTAATCCGGTGAAGATATTCTTAGGGACCCAATCTGGAATCTTGCACTTGGGATGTTCCTCATACAGCTTCTCCCGCATAAGCTTCAGTTGTTCTCTAAGCTGAAATTCCTCGGTCCAGCTGAGACTGTGAGTGTGCTTCATTAGATATTCATGTGCAGCTGGCAGAGTAACACTGGGTATAGTAGCAACATCTCTGCTTTTGTCAAGCTGAACGGGGTCAACAGTGTTAGAAACCGCACTCTCATCCTTTTTATCAATTGAAGTCATATTGAGATGGCCAGTAGCTTTCATTGACTCAGGTATAGTTTGTATGGGTATGGTCAATAAACTCGACAGCCTCTTCTGCAAGAACAACGTTATTGTACCACCCGCTCAAGCGACAAGTACAGTGAGAAGTTACACCCGAGGCACCAGAGCCGACAGGAGGAGAAAGATTTTGATATTGCATCTTAGTCGGGCATCCTAAGGAATATTTAATCCTTTGGAACTGTTGAATGTAAGGAATCCAATGCTATCTAGAACCTTAGTGGGTGTTTAATTAGAGTTGAAAACTTTTCATTCATGTCTCGTATATAGTGCTCCACCGTCTTCAACTCACTACCTCCTATTGCACTCGAGGATGGAAAATAGTAGAAGAAATTAGATTCAAGGTTGAATACGAGAATAGACAAAGTTCCCAAGACCGAGGTGAAGGCTTCTATATATTCAGTCTTTGGCCAATTTTTTTTTTACAAAAGTCTAGCCTTTCTTTATGACATATATTAGGAATGACGGAATTTTATTTGCTTCAGGGGCTCGCTTGATCTTCTAGTATAGAAGGGAGAGATAATTCGAGATCAGCGCATTTCGATTGATTTATCCTTTTAGCGTCTAGCATAAAGCCGTGAGACTAGAGTGGGATAGCTAGAGCCGCCCAAGAGCTTTTACCTTCTAACATTTCTATAAATAGTTCTATAGGATAATGGCTAAATGATGAAATTAGTAGTTATATGCCCTTTTTATACTAGCGTATTTTAGCCCATATCATCTCACTTCTAGCATAATCTTACTCTTTAAACCCTAATAAATTCACCCTAGAATGAGTGATTTTTCCATTTGACAAAGGAATAGAAAGGGGCGGAACCCTATTATATGTGATATAGTAAGGTATAGGCTGCGAAATGAGTACCCATGGGTTGGGTTGGGTTGGGTTTAAAAGAAATATTATACCCAACCTATCAAAATATATTCCCTCTCCCCTTCCCTCTCCTCTTCCCTCCCCTCTCCCTTTTCCTCTCCCCTTCCTCTTCTCCTTCCCCTTCCCCTTCCCCTTCCTCTTCTCCTTCCCCTTTCCCTGTTATAGTTATACTATAGCATTTCCAGCAATTGCCATTATATATACGGATCTTACGACCATGACACCCGATGCATGTTTTGGTATCAAATGTGGGCTTGCTTTGTGTTAGTATATATAAATTTCAAAGTTACCATAAGAGCAATTACCTTTGTCGCGCACATAACATTGGCAGGATAACCGGTTTCGAGAGTTACAAGCAGGAAAGATCAGCTTGTCCGTTTGGTTTGAAGGTTTGTAAATGCTTTAACAGATATTGTATAGATAAAAAGAAGAAGAAGAAGAAGAAAAAGCAAATGCGCAGATTTTATATTGGAACTTCATAGTCACTTCGGGTGTTGTGAATCATTCAACAAGAATATCAGGACTTAGATTGACATTTCACCAGCCTTAAATACAACGAGCAACTAATTTACACCGCGTCTAATGGCTGTCCAGCTGCTCATCTAGGTGCCTTTTAGAGAGTTAACATAAATAGCCCTCTTCTACTTTAGGATTTCTACTTAGTTAATTTGCTAGCGCATGTCGATCCTAGAGAGATTATGCATAATTATGAGGATATGTCAGATAGATACCTTCTACTAATAGGAGAATATGCTGGCAGAGTTTGAAGTTACGGATTTTTTTGGTTCATACTCTTATATTCAACAGCTAGTGCTGGCATACACTTCGCCTCCAGCTCTACGTCACAAAATACAACTAGATTTCTTCGTTTCGGCAGAAGTCCTACAGATTAGGCAAATGCTGATTTATTGGTCACTTACAGGACCTTAACTCTGTTGATATGCTGAATAAAATTGGCAAGAAGGTATGCCTTCCATACCTCCTCCTTGACTTGGAAGTGGGAGCCTTACTCATTTCCCCCATTATGGGTTTTCAACAGAAGACTACTGACTTTCCGTTGACAGACTCCTTGAAGATATATTTAAAGGTAAATGGGGTTGCACAAGCTCTTTGATAGTGATCGTCGATCGACTTCGACTTCGACTTCATCTTCAGGGAACGGAGGAGGAGGAGGGGAAAGTGCTAGGCGCTTGAGAAGAGTAAATGGCAAGTGAGAAAGGATAAACAAGATAGGATGGTAAGACGGGTGAGGAGGAAGGGAGAGAAGGATTGAAGGCATATGTAGGAGATAAGATGGCGACGGAAGTAGATTTGCCGCGGCGGGGTAGTAGATATTGACGACTTCTATTCGTCTCACGATATAGCAGATTATTTAGCGGATGATCCTTAGATATAATAAAGAATGTTGGTATTGCTTTGCTTACCACTTACTTTCTTCTGCTTGCTTGTTTCTTCTTCTAGTTAATTAGTTAGCTTACTAATAGCATATTATACGAGCTGTAATAAAACTAGTCTCTTTGTGCTGGTACAACGGGACGAAGACAGCTAGTATACTAGCTAGGGTACGGTATAGAAATGACTATGGTCTCTATAATATGCTCAATGTTGTTCTTGTTCATTCTACCTAAGGTGAGGAGATGCTATTTAAATCTCTGTTTTAGTGGCGTTGCTCAGCGTTATACAAAGCTGAACTAATTACATCTCTTCCGAGGTTGTTCTGCTACCTTATATGACGTATGTCCCAACACTGGCAACTTTCTATTATGGGTTGCAGCCCTATCCATATCTATATTCGTATCCATATTAATATTCGAAGGAATCGAAAAACAAGGAAAATAAAGATACTACCTAACCGCATCGCGTAAATCCCATAGTGTTATAGATCTCTGCTTATGTGATATCCTCTCTTTGTACCCACCCCTTAACTCGAACCCGTAGTGCTGTATATCCCTCCCTATTCTTTTACCCAAATCCGTAGCTTGTTTATACTAATTTAGCTTGAAAGGACTCGGCCACTTAGAAATGCTTATAAATCCTGAAATACTGGCATATAATTTTCAATATCCTAGGAAATAGTAATTCCCTTCCTTTAGCAGGTTGTAGATAGGGTTGTAAAGGTGGTTCAAGTTGCTGCTGTTTTGGAGAATCTGGGAGAGATGGAATTGAAGAAAGATTCTGCGGAGTTTGGGGAGGTTTCTGTGGAGTTTGAGGTTGTGGAATAAGTTGGATCTGTAGAGTTGGTTGTGGAAGAGGTTTTGGTGGTATTGGTTTAATCCAGTTTGCTTGATCTTTCTGGCCAAGCATAATATTATTATTATTCTCATCCTGAATGAGCTCGCCACTATTGAGAATCAAAGCATTCTCTGGAGAAAATACCAGAGCTGGCTTAGCCAGCTGCTTTGCTTTGGCCAACCCTTCCGCTTCTGCCTTATCTCCAGTAAATAGGGTGTCATCTGTTTCGTCCATCTGCATTTCCTTCGACGTAGTAGCAGATTGTGGAGATTGAGGTTGTAGGGGTGGTTCGGATTGTTGTTGCTCTAGAGCTAGTGGTAGGAGTTTAGGTTGCGGATCTTGTGGAGCTAGTGGTGGAGGTTTCTGAACTTGCTGAGGTTGTTGAGGCGGTTGGGACTGCTGTTGCTGTTTGCATCGGCTGAGACTGTTGCTGCTGCAACGGCTGACTTGGGCGTTGATGCTGTAATGGCCGATTTGATTGCCTTGTTGGTGTTTGCAGGTTTATAGGTAAACCAAAGGAGCTTGGAACTCGTGATCGTGGCTGTTGTTTCCTTGGAGTTGCAGGCGAACATAATAGTGGTGATTTAAAGCATTGTAAAGCATGAGATACTCGTTGAATTGGGTTATGTTTTGAGTTAAATCGTCTAAATTTCATCTGCTCCTCAACCTCTTCTGGCGTCCACTTATGATATTGGGCCTCGTTTGTTACTTCTGCCAGCTCTGCAGCTATTGAGACCCTTTGCTTCCGATTGATGTAAATACCGTTTTTCCGTAGATGGGTGTAAATCACGCAGTGTTAGAATTCTGGTACTTTGTAAGCTATTAGTCAGTAACCAACTGTTGGTATTGGTATTAGAAGGGAATTCAGGAGTTCCCTCTACCCTAATAAGAATCATCTTTTACTGCTTCTCCAAAATTACTATCACAACTGCTATGCCTCTATCTTACTTGTGCCTTATAATCGTAATAGGTTATAAGCCCGGCCTAATACTATAATCTGCTTATATTTGAAAAGAGGAAACCTCAGAAGGCAGGAGGCCTTATGGCTTTAAATATATAAAAGACTGCAGAGATCAGCAGTGCGGCATATCTAGTTTATCTAGCCGATCTAATAGATCTTCTCCAAGCTCAATATTAGTTGTCGAGGGTGAATAAGTGACGTTCGAAGGTGAAGTAGTCGGACATAAGATTATCCCTCATAATCGTCACATGCATTTTTGAGCGAGGGGATTTACGGCCAGTAATGGTCGATGCTTTTAAATTTTTAATTAATATATAAAATGATCATGTGTATTAGCTGTGATAGTGCAATTTCCTAGACGAGCTAATTCCCACCTGCTATCAAGCTGTCAGTTGGGACCATTAAGTTAAAGAGGAAAAAGATTATAAACTGAACTCTTGGAGATACCCGAGCCCCGTCTCCTGCTCCCACCTTAATACGGCAATCTAATCTCGATATGGCAACTTACTAATTTTGGAGTTGTAATATAGTAGGAATACTATTATTCTTCTTCGATTTTTTCCTGCCTCGCCTATTCACCCTCCCTAGCACCCGAAAATCTGACCTAAGAGTAGTACCTCAAGGCTTTAAGAGGCTGCTATGTCAATAAAACAATGTCCCTAGTCAAGAATGACAGGGCTAGTTAATTGCAACAGCGGCCATTTCATGAGACATCGCCATTCTTCCGATAACACACTTTGTATTCCACGAATCTCTCTCCATGGAGCACAGCCCACCCACCACAGGTCGGTAAGAGTTTTGAAAGAAAGGAAGAAAGCAAAATAGTGGGCAAGAATCACAAGAGCACGGGGTTGTTGCTCCTCGACCAAATCAATAAATCGTTTTCGAACCAAGTAGGGAAAGCTAATTATCTTTCTGCATATCTCCGGCGGTGTTTCATTGGAAGCGATACAATCCTGAAGATAACCCATCAATTTTGTTGCAGATTCATAAGCTTCTGCAATCTCCTCTGACCAGACTTCAGAAGATGTTTCAGTCCTTATTAGAAGAGGTAAAAAGCTGAGGCCTAGACGACTTTAGCGTTAACTTGATATCCGAAAAGAACGAAATTTTCAATGCAAAATTCTGGGAGAAAAAGAGAAGAACGTAAATGGGTAAATAATTATGGCAAGGCCACTAGAATTTCAAGTTATCAATTTAAAAGGAATATGGCTGTACTCACTACTGCTCTTGGAAATGGGTGTCTTGTCTTTCAATATTGGTGTTCTCTTGACCATCTGCCAAGCAATTGAGTCCCTAACATCTCCCATGCACTTGATGCCTTCTTCAAAAGCATTACTCGTACTTCGAATTAAATTGAGAAAACTGATTGGAGGGGCGTATATATCCAGAGGACGTTCCTTGAGATTGGCAAAAGCCGAGACGCGGAGAAGCGTCGAGGTCAAACAGATCGCATTGGCATTGCCTTTATTGAGACAAGCCACCTCTTTTCGATGCTCAAGAATTGTCACATTCAAGTAGGTTGCGTAGACAGGTTCCATGCTTTGTCGAGTGTTAGGCGATTTTTGAACTAGGTGAAGGGCAGCAACTGTGTGAATCGAGTAGAGTAGAGCATCATGTTCAGTCGCTATGTCGGATATAAGCTTCAAGAGAGGATCGTGAGATTTGGTGAAGCTCAGGGTAAGGCATGTCTCCGACGTCCACTGATGAAACAGCTTAAGTTCCAGAAGCCGCCGTTCTCGCGACTCCGGGAAGGCGACGGACTCACGAATCAGTAAGGCACTTGCATCGGTTCTAGTGTCTCTTTCGAGATGCTGTTTTGCTCCACCAACGGCCTCATCTTGCACTGGGTTATTATCATAAACGCAAGCTACTTGATGTCGTTCACAGCAGCTACAGATGGGATGGAATTCATCGCACTATTGCCTGGTTAGGAAGTGCCGAAGCTAAAAAGCGAAAGGATACAAAAATATGGGGATAGCTAGGCATACCGCTAGCAACTTAGACCTCTTTTCGTTTCGATCACTTCAGACATCAGAACAATTTTGATTTCTGGGTCTAATCCTTGCTCGAAGTCGAATAAGATGCCTTGCAGAAGTCTTTAGAGGACAGAAGAAATCAAGAAGAGGTATTCCGGTAGAGAGAAGACTAGCTCATACCTTTACTCGGCGACTCCTGCATCTTCGACAGCCATTCCTAGATTTCTTGTGCCGGATCCTATGAGCTTGTTTTTCTTTGTTTTCCTTTTCCTCCGCTTGGGGATCCCATAACACAAAACCAGTCACTCCCTCCCCTGACATCGCGACACTGGGTTCGGGGACGCTTGAAAAGAGATTAAGATTATATTCGATGTATTAGGAGGGTTGAGGGACCAAGTTGCTAATGATCTAAATAATAAGGAACATTCAGAACTCAATATTTTAATTAATTAAGCATAGAACATTCAAAGTGGTTTCAAAGGGTAGTTAATGAAGTTGGGAGCGGAGGTGGAAGTTCGAAGTGGGGTTGAAGTCTTGCGAGAAAGAAAGCCAAACCACCCCGCCCCGCCCCGCCCCCCGCCCCCCGCCTCCGTCATTCTACTCATGGAAAAGACATCTACCTAAATAGATAAATAATAACAACCACCAGCACACGCAACCATTGATCCCTTTTCCAGATGTAATAGATACTGCTCGCTCAAGCTTCACTATGAATGCTGAAAACACCCACGCTATCATAAAAACTTCCTGGCATATTGAGCCGCCGCTATAGCCACTACGAGCAACTCCCAACACCCGACGCGAATAATGCTCCCCGCTCCCACGTTGAGCTTCACAATACCATCTCTACATGACGGCCTTCCCCTCGATTGCCGAATCTTCCACCCAGCTTGTCTCTCCCCCGAAACCATTTCCCAAATCACGCCATGGAGAAAGAAGGCAGCCATTGTTGCACATCCATACGCCCCTCTTGGAGGAAGCTATGACGATCCTGTGGTTGACCTCGCATCTTCTACTATCTTGAAGCATGGCTTTTTGGTCGCAACATTTAACTTCCGGTGGGTATTCCCAACCTATCTTCTCAAATATACTGACGAAAATCAGAGGCGCTGGCTCATCTAAGGGAAGGACAAGTTGGTCATCCAAGGCAGAGCAGAGCGATTATACGTCCGTATTAGCCTTCGTCATATTCTATATGGAATATCTGTCCCCATTCTCGCAAGCGCAATATTCTCAGCTAGAACCCGAAATTCATTCACCACTACAAATTAATCATCTCACATCTATTCCTAACGTGAGAATATCTCCCAAGCCTGTGATTCTACTTGCAGGTTACAGCTATGGCGCCATGATAACGAGCTGTCTGCCACCGATGCTAAAAGCCATTATCTCTCCCTTCCAAGACCCGATGCCAGGTTCTCCGAATACAGAAATACGGCTTCGAGCGTTGTTCCTTGCTACCCAGCAGAATGAGTTAATACAAGCGGGGGTATCCACAATTTTACAACAAGCACAAAAGTTCAAACGAGACAGGAGTTTACAACTTGACGATCTTCAAGTCCGAAAGACTAGTGGAGGGGTTCGAATGGGTGGGGAGGAGAATCTGAGAAGAGCGAGTCATGACTCGTACCGGTCTCGGTCATCTTTTACGATTGAGACGCCGGAATTGGTGAGAAGAAGCGTTGATAAAATGCGATCTATTAGACTGAAGTCTCCGAGAATGGCCTCATTCAATTCACCAAATGGAATTGAGCGTGCAGACTCCGACGCTGGACTTAACATTGTATCATCACCATTGCAGGAGCGAGAGAGTCGAGAGGGCGAGGTCTTAAATCCAATGGGAGGAATCATTGACAACATTCAAGTTGCATATCTCTTGGTCTCGCCTCTCGTGGGCTTTGTGGAAAACCTAGCTACGATGTGGAGTTCGAGGACGGGTATTTTCAAGGGTAAGGAGAGAGAAAGGCAGACTGTTGAAAATGATATTAAATTCACAATCGACCCGACTTTAGCATTGTTTGGGGATGATGATATTTTTGTGAGCATCAAAAGATTGAAGAGCTGGGCTGGAAAGCTGGGAGGGGAATTTCGCCATAAGGAAATTTCACGGGCTGGACATTTCTGGCATGACCATGAAGCCAGAATCCAGTTGAGATCAGAGATAACTGCGTTTGTGGAAGGGCTATAACGGAGACGCACAAGATAGAGAAGGCTTTGTATTTAATAAAGAATAAAGAATGCACTAATACTGAAGTATTAAATGAACCACTGCGTCCACCATCTACCACTAAGCCCTCTGAATATGCACAAACAATTAGAAAAATAAGTCGAGTTGAGAGCAGGACCAGATCACTAGTGACAGCTCCTATTCCCACAAGAGTCCGCGTGATGAATGTCTTGGTATATGAGGCATGTGAAGGAAGCGCAGCTGATTACCTTATTTGGGCATGAGTACGGCAATGACAGGCAGAATAAGCTTCCTCCGCTTTTGGCTTTCCAGCTCCCCTTGACTTAAAGAAAGATTTCTAGAGACGATGAGGCTAAGTCTACATACAATACACTAACTGCATTTCTATTACTTTCAAATACCCAAAGCTCGGTATTTACTACTGAGTTATGTCCCGATCTCCATTCTTCAAACGCCCGTTCACAGACGAAGACGAGGGTCTTCTTTCGCAACACAACTATCCTCTACAAGATCTGTCCCCCTCCGCCTCGGCTTCTCCAGAATCGCGTGTTGTTTCTCCTTCTCCTCCGCCTTCCTTTTACCGCTTTCTAAATGCCACGAATAACTCAGAAACATCCTCGCCAACTCGAGCCAGGAGAAGAATACAGTTTGCTGCCCCACCACCTCCGATAGCTTCAAGCATTGTCCATTTGCCCAAACAGCATGCCAGGCCGGAGCCTGGGCCTGGACCTACGAATACAAACCTATCAGCTTCATTTGTTGGTCTAAGAGGACATGTCGTGCGTAGTGCGAATACAGACCCGTTGCTGGGGTTAGAGAGGAGGCAGGTGGCTATCCAGAAGGAACTCCAGCTATTTCTCGATGCGCAGTCTGCGGGACTGATGAAAGGTTTTGGCGGCGACACACACGGCAGGCCTCTTAGTGCGAGAGATGGAAGTTCTGACGGCGGGAGCAGCACTCCAACGTCAAGATCAGTACAAAAGAGCGTGAACAGGGTTGATAAGAATAGCGTTATACCTGTCAGGCAGCCAAAACAGAAAGCCATTAGTCTAAAGGGGGCACGGAAAGGACTTCTACGGGATATGAGAGAGCTTGCATCAATCAAAGGAGAGGAAGATGAAATTCTCGCAGGAGAAATCCAGACAAGGGAAGAAGTGCTCGAGCGAGTAAAGGTGTGGGAAAGCAGAATCCAAGGCCTTACCGAACAAAGCGGCAAAGTTGATCACAATAGCGGCGAAGGAGAAGAAGCGGCGGAAATCGCTGAGCTCAGAACAGAAGAGCGAGCTGTCGAAAATGAGATTCGTGAGACGGAAGACAGGCTCGCGCAGATGAAGGCACGGCGAAACTGGCTTGCGGAGCGTATTAGAGAAAGTGTTAACAAACGGGACGTAAGTTGATCAGATTCTCGGAGGCCAATTTCCCCTATTTGGTAGTAGCTTTAGGAGTTGAATATCTCAAATGAGTTGGAACATTCGGGGAGCTCGCTATTCCAAGAATTTCGAGACATCCTCCTCCTATTCCTCCCTCCCTCTCTCCCTTATTTCCAATTAGGCATTACTAACTCCGGGATCCTGCAGGCAAGACTAAGTAGTTATCGTTTCGCATTGAGAGAGGTGGAAAGTGAAGTCCAGCAATTTCTCAAAAGACCCCCTGTTACAGTGTCGATTGTTATGGGAGACGAAGAAGGGTTTATGGCACTGCCCGCGAAGAGGAGAACTTTAGAAATGGCGAGAGACTGGTGGAGCAAGGAGATTTCTCAATTACAATTACGCAAATCGGAGGTCGAGAGGGAGAGGTCGGCTTTAGAAGAGGGTGCTAGAATGTGGGAAGAATGCATCGCTGTGGTCATGGAATTTGAGAGCGGTCTCAGGCAAGCCATGATACACAATGAAGCAAAAGAAGCTGAGATGCTAAAAAAACAAATCGGCAAGATGGAGAGCGCTATCGCACTTCTGGCGGAAAACTCGAAGCTCGCGGAGGAACGAGGATGGAAATTACTGGTATGTGCGATTGGGGCTGAGCTTGAAGCCTTCAAGACTGGAGAGGACCTTTTGAAAGGAGCTCTAAAGACACTCATTGGAGCTGAGACGGATCTGGATGGTGGTGGTGGTGATAGTGAAAAAGAGGACATGAGTTTTCACACGGGATTGCTCCAATTGGATAAGGGATCGACTCGGAGTGGAAGCATTGGAAGGGAGGATAGCGATGACGAACAACGTTTGGCAGAGTTATTAGTCGATGACCAGCCGGACTACTCTTCATAAAATGGCGTGTTAGAACAGAGTGCTAGAATATTAATATAAGAACGGCGCCAGTGGTGACGATAATCACACCATGTACCTCTTAATGACCTAAACAGGATATGTGATATTTAAATCTCAATGATTTCCAGTGAGTATAGAACATTTGAAGGTGTTTGTGGAGTCACAGGCGGAAGTATCAATTGAATTGCCAAGTATGAATATCAATACCACGAAATAAGCCAGCGCCCCATCTGATCATGCCTATATCACTTTCCCTGGTATTGTGACACATTCACATGATTCCAATGCAAATATCGGGCCTATTCAGCTTCTACCCTTGGTCTCAGGGTGGTGCGGAGGGAGGAAGGAAGGATTTCGCAGCATTTCTACTCCGTAATTAGAGGCAATCTAGTTGTACCATTTTCCTGCCAAGATTCTCTGTAGTAGAGGGGAGTAACTATGTACGCATCGCCAAGCTCGTAATTCTCACCAGCCCTCCACGCTGAGGTCTCAATCCGGCCGGCTCACACTGTTCCCTAAACGCCCAAGACTCCGCCAAAATCAGACAGGATATCCTCAATCCCCAATTGTGTAGCATCCTAATCCACCCCCGATATCCAGTAGCGTTGGTTTCGATCGTACATCGTATCCCATCCTCCTACCGCTTTCTCTCGAAAAATCTGCTCGATCCTGCCACTGCCACCGACTGATCCATCACCCATTCCCCCACTCCCAGGTATTTTTCGATCCAGACATTGACGTCCTTGTTTTCCGTGATGGCGTCTTTCTTGAAACTGGGCCTAGGGTCCCGCAGGTTGGGAACTGTTAGCCGGTGCGCTTCCTGAACAAGATGGCCGAACAAAAAGAGTGGTGGTGGTGTGATTCTAGCTCGGGATGCATTTGACATACGTTAATCCAGTTGATCGTCTCATGCCGGCGAGAAATGCCGAGACTGTCGTTTGTAGATGCATTATCAGCAGATGTTCTTTTTCCGCCGAAAATCATCAGCCGAGGGGTAGGACATACACAAAACAGCATCAAATGCATAGTGGGTAAGTCTCCCGAGCTTTCCCCATAAACCAAACGTTAGTAAATTGAGGAACTGAGCCGATTAGGTTCCAGTCTCTCGAGGACCTATGGGGACTGGGGGGACTGACAACCATGTTTATGACTGGAAGAGCTGTAGATTAGATGAGGAAGCGATGCCTGAGGGAATATGCGGTATTGAGGAGTGGCAGAGCAATGTAATACAGCAGACCAGAGTTGTGTCCTCTGTTCGCGCGTGGATATGTGTGTCTCTTGTCTTGTCTTGTAATATGTTGGGTGTTGTTTAGATGTTGTTATGTTGAGTTGTAGGTCGAGGCAACAAGAATCGAGGTCTCGTGCAAATGGAAGCACTGCAGGGGCCTACGGTAGTCGGAGCTTTTTGCCATTTTGCTGCCTTGTCTTATCAGGCCTCCATTTTCCTCTCATATCAGTGATATTTACTGTATTTGTTTATTTGTTTATTCGTAAGTAGGCATGTATATATTAACCCAATAGCATTTCTATCTTCTCTATCTCGTGTAGTCTTTCTCTTCTCTATCTCGTGTAGTCTTTCTCTTCTCTATCTCGTGTAGTCTTTCTCTTCTCTATCTCGTGTAGTGTTTCCCTCCCCTTCCCTCCTCTCCCCTCCTCCCCTCCCCTTCTCTATATGAGAAGGAATGCAATGATTAGATAGATGCATGCATTGCACCGCATCCATGTAGCTTTCTTACCTCATCCTCCACAACCCGTTGGATTCATTTGCTTTTGGTGGCAACCAGTAGCTCCCCCAACGTGTCTGTCCTACCTGCCTTACCACCTATTATCTATTACTAGTGCGGGCCAGGGTGGGGTGTTGGTATTTTGGTGCTGGTGCTGGTGCTGTGCTGTGGTGTGGTATATTGCTTGTCTTGGGTGCTGCTGCACCACCAAATCTGAGAATCCATTTTTCCCAATAACCTCCTCTCATCGATTTCCTGCTACTCCGTATCTCCTGTTGTGTCCATTCACACTTACATTCTAATTCATTCAGCTCCGGCTCGCTCGCTGCTCTGTTATCAGTAACCGCTCCTTGGTTACTTCAATCCAGTCCAGTACAACCTTTTCATTGACTTTGCTATCGGCCACCGACATTTCTGGGAAAAAAGGACATCGCGACCCCACCTTTTTGGTCAGTAATTTGCTTTGCTCTTTCTTTCCCCTCCAAAGCAAACTGCAAATTGATCCCCTCCCACCACCACCACCAAAAGCTCATGATCAAGAGTAATAACAGAGAATCTACAAGTCTGACAATTTCATTAGTACCAGCTTGCACAGAAGAAAACATCTTGTAACCGCTTGGCCCTTCCCCCCCTTCCACCTTCCACCCTCAACAGAGCGCAACGTGCAAAGGTGAAGAGTTCCTCGGTCACCTTTGACAATCCCTAACAACTATAAAGCGCTCATCTCTCCCTCGTCCACCACTTCTTTCCGACAACATGGCCACCGCAATGGATCACCTCAGCAGTGGAAGTACAAAGATAGAATGGCTCTCTCAGTTGAACACCGAGTAAGTCTGATCAGCTGCACCCGTCCCTTTCCCATCCTGCCCATGTCTGCCGTCCGATCGAGGACCACATCCACGGTGGCTCTAGTCATGTCTTCTTCCTCTTTATTCTCCATACCAATGCTAACGGGATATCTTCCAGGTTCAAGCCGACCAAGAACTACCGCCGCACATCAATCATTTGCACCAGTACGTATACTTTCTATCTATCGAAGCTCCCTCGAGGCAGATTTCGCCATAGGCATATAATGTTTCTCAGAGATTGTTGAATAGTGTGGGCTATTGCGACGGCCTTGAGGACTCTATAGCCCTTTTCTTTTCTTTCCAAGACATATACATACTCCCCAACAAAGCACGTCTAATTGTGTGATTTTTGATAGTTGGCCCAAAGACAAACTCGGTCAAAGCTATTAACCAACTCCGTCTTGCTGGTCTCAATGTTGTCCGCATGAACTTCTCCCATGGCTCCTATGAATACCATCAATCAGTTATCGACCACGCCCGTGAAGCAGAAAAGATTCAGCAAGGCCGCCAACTAGCAATTGCCCTCGACACCAAAGGTCCAGAGATCAGAACTGGGAACACTGTTGGCGATGAAGACATTCCAATCGCAGCCGGTGCGGAAATCAACATCACCACCGATGATCAATATGCTACCTCCTGTGATGCCAAGAACATGTAAGTCAAGGCCAAGCAAACACCCCATTTCGTAAGACCGGAAATCTGATATGGGCAATTTTAGGTATGTCGACTACAAGAACATCACCAAAGTCATTGCGCCAGGACGTATCATCTATGTTGATGATGGGGTTCTTGCTTTTGATGTCCTCGAGATTGTCAATGAAAAGACTATTCGAGCGAGAGCAAGAAATAACGGCAAAATTTCCTCAAAGAAAGGTGTCAATCTCCCCAATACCGACGTCGATCTCCCTGCCCTTTCCGAGAAGGATCAAGCCGATCTCCGATTTGGTGTGAAGAACAATGTTGACATGGTGTTTGCCTCATTTATTCGCCGAGGGGACGACATCAAGTCTATCCGCAAGGTCCTGGGTGAGGATGGCAAGCACATCCAAATCATTGCCAAGATCGAGAACAGACAAGGCCTCAACAACTTTGCCGAGATCTTGAAGGAGACTGATGGTGTCATGGTTGCTCGTGGAGATCTGGGTATCGAAATCCCTGCCGCTGAGGTGTTTGCTGCCCAGAAGAAGATGATTGCCATGTGCAACATCGCCGGCAAACCCGTCATCTGTGCCACCCAAATGCTGGAGTCCATGATCTACAACCCCCGACCAACCCGTGCCGAAATCAGCGATGTGGGAAATGCTGTTACTGATGGCGCAGACTGTGTCATGTTGTCGGGTGAGACTGCCAAGGGAAACTACCCCAACGAAGCCGTCAAGGAGATGCACGAGACTTGCTTGAAGGCAGAGAACACCATCGCTTATGTTTCTCACTTCGAGGAGTTGACCAACCTTGTGCAGCGACCAGTCGGCATTGTCGAGTCATGTGCCATGGCAGCAGTCCGCGCTAGTTTGGACATGAATGCAGGGGCCATCATTGTTCTCTCGACCAGTGGGGACAGCGCACGTCTTCTATCCAAATACCGACCTGTTTGTCCCATCTTCATGGTAACCCGAAATGCCAGCGCTTCCCGATACGGACATTTATATCGCGGGGTCTATCCTTTCTATTTCCCCGAGCAGAAGCCAGATTTCACTAAGGTCAACTGGCAAGAGGATGTGGACCGAAGAATCAAGTGGGGTATCTCTGAGGCTCTCAAGCTCAAGGTTCTTGCACAGGGTGAGACTGTGGTCGTTGTACAAGGATGGAAGGGTGGAATGGGTAACACTAACACGTAAGTCGTTGTCCTAGGTGCTAGTAGGATCCTTACTAACTAATCTTTCCATAGTCTCCGTGTTATCAAGGCTGATCCAGAAGACCTCGGAATCATTGCGCCATAAGTTGAAGAAACTGATTATCAAGCAAATTCTTACCCGAGTCACTGCCTCAATCTGAATTTTCTTTCCTCCCTAGCACTCGTCAATTTTTCTTCTTCTCATAGAGATTTCGGCACTAGGGTATAGCCAGGTGGATTGTTAAGGTAGAAGGCCACAGATTGTCCATAGGAACGAAGGAAAAATGAGATTACATTGCATTGCAAAGTCTCTTCTCTCTACTGTGAACATGTGAAAAAAATGATGTGAATATCCAAGCGCTGATTACAATCAAGCTGAATGGTCCTTTTAGGAATGGGGTTCGTTGAGCAAATTTATTGATGATATGAAGATTTTCCCGGTTCACAAGTCAGTGGAGGCATAATTGATGGATTATTGTTAGTATTGCAATTGCAATTCTAGTTTTGCCTTGGATGAACTATCATTTAATTATTTTAGGCTTTTGGATATCCTTCCCTAGTTGAATTATTAACAATTAAATTTTTGTAAAATATTTGGAAAGTATTATTGAATATAACCCGGCTATAATATCAGAATTACGCAGATCATCTAAAGCAATAAAACCGAACAAATGAAAAATACCACTTCATTTGGGAACGGGTTGAGATCAAATTTATATCTTCTGTCCGCTAAGGGTTGCATAATCACATGGAACATGGTCATTATCTTCCAATCCAATTACCACGATTGATACTTCCAAATTAACTGCTGCCTTGACTCCGCAACTCCTTCTCTTCCTCCTATCTCTTCTGGTGGTCATGCAGTGAACATCGTTTAATTGTCCAATCCTCCCAGTACTTCCACTGCGATTTGCTAACTCTGATACCTTCGTCCTTCAATTTGTCTATGCCGTAGTCTCCACATTCGCACTGCGAGTTTTGAAGCACGACCTGCTCGTTGGAGTGATAAGAGAGTGTTCTGTCGTCGATAGAGGAGTCGTGAGTTGCTGGTTCGTCATCGCTGGTCGAATCGCTATCATCATCCCAATGAATTTGAGCTTGTGGCGTCATCCCACCTGTATTAGGCAAAGTAGTATAGCCTATCCCACGTAGGCTGACCCATTTCAAGGTTAACTCTAGTCGGAGCACTCTGACTATTTCCGACCATTTACTTCCATTTTTGAGTAAAACTCCTCGGAGACGAACTGATCTGAGCGTCTTTCGATGTCGACGCAACAACTCAATGATCTCGGCACTGTCCAGCTGCCAAGCACCAAACCCAATATATCGTAATCTTTCCCATGTGACGTTGTGGAACACGGCTTCGAGGGGTATTGACAACGGCCTTGACATGGGAAAGCCTAAATGCAGCCCACAAATGTTGACTGCAGATATGAATAGCATTTCAAATATGGGCGATAATTGAAGCATCTTATCGTCTGGGTCATTAAACTGCTGTGGATTCGTTAGCTATAATACAAACAACAAGTCGGAAATTTTTCTATGTAATCGTAGATGACATGATAGCTCTAGTAGATTTCAGGAGTTTGGAATACCCACCAACTCTAGGCATGTGAGAGAAGTCGCAAATTTTGATATTGTTGCTCTGCTCAGAAGCAATGGGACTGTCGAGTCCATGAACCGACTGGAGAATCTCGTAGCTGGTGATCTTGACTCTAAAAAGGCAATCCTGTAGCCGTCAGTATTAGTAGACCAAGGGTAATAAAGAGTTCAGCTAAATCCAAGAGTCTCGGACACTTGAGAAATAATAGTCTTGTCTTGAGAATAGTCAGATATAGGCGGCTAGAAAGTTGCAAACATGACTTTCTTTGCAGGACTGGCTGAAATTTACACGAACCCCAAAGTTTTCGCAGCATCTATAAGTCAGAACTTCAGAGTCAGCATTACTGCATTTAAAAGGGGTGAAAGGAGGAGAATGTCCCAAGAAGTTTGAATCATTTAACTAATCAACGCCTGAGATTTTTTAAGACATTTGACTGCCAAACATGCCTCGAGAACATACGACTTACGCTCAAACGCCAATGACCATTCTAAAGGCTTGAAATCCGACAGAGTTGGATCATTTCGACTCCTTAGAAAGATGGCCCAGTCAATATCTACACGGTCTTGAACTCTCATTATTCGTATTTGCTGTAGTGTAGTGAATGCCCTTAAAGCACTGATGAGACTCTGTAAATCGGACTTCTCCTGCATGATTAAGCTCTGCTCTTCAGCTCTAGCCATCGTCCGAACAATGCACTTTTCATCATTCTTATATCGCTCAAGTCTCGTTCGTAACTGGTAGTTGGTGGGGCGCGATCTGTCAACTCTCTGGCCGTTATTAATGGGCAGTCTCTCTCGGAGCTGGCGTTCCACATCTGAGATAGCTGCCTGGGTTTCCTCCAACAGCCCTTTGAACCTAAGAAGACCTAGATTTTTGTCAACTAGAATAAAATCCGAAATCCGAATAACCTACGAACCTTGAGGATAAAAGACAGGGATGATGTAAGACAGCTTTTTGATCTCCGTGGCTAGATGAGGTTGTTCTACGACCCACGACAATCTATGGAAAGATGATTGCGAAAACCGCACGCTCACCCTGGCGAACTGCCTCGGAATCACGAGCCCGGCGAACCTTTTGCAGGTAAACCTCTGAGAAAATGGACTATCGTCAGAAGGAATGATCCAAAGATTCCGCTAGTAAAGAAATCGATTGATCATACAATATTCTTGATCGTGCTGGAGTCCTCCGGCAATGGGACGATTGTCGACTGGAAGCTTTCCACACTGAGAGACGCCCGATGATCGATGGGCAGAAGTCGTTTAACGCTCAACAAGTACTCAAAGACATGATCTAAAAGTTCATTGGAGAGGGAAAAGATTGGTGGTGATTGATAGTCCATCGTTGGACGGTGGAAGACTAAGAAGAGAAATCGTAAAGCTAATAGCATCTGTATGAGCATATATAACTGGAATGCAGATATATGGACTTCTTACACTACAACATGCATGCTCTACCGCTTCGTCGATAATAAAATATCTCATAAGATAGTATTGCCTTGTTGTTATTATTGTTGAATCTTCCGTGATTTGCTTTGAAGTAAGTTAGCTACCCTGCTGGAAAGAAACATTTAACACTCGTCTGAGATCGCTTCCGGGTAAAGCGTTGATGTCATTTATTAAGATATCTTTGATTTGAATGTTCCAATTTTGTGGCAAGTGATATTCACCAGTGCTTCTGCTTCAGCAGAGGAAGTTGAAACAAAAATATGGCGGTCTTCACCATAGGCAAGGTGACAGCACACCTCCATGTCCGCTGACGGCTATACATGAAAGAGCAAGAATCCTTCGAACCCTGGAAATATCGTTTTCTTGCAGGCATGCACTCCCCCTTCAGTCCGGTTGGTCGTTGACGTGCATTAGTTTCAATGAACTTTGGGTCCCCAATGTATCATGTGATCTGAAAGGGGGTGGATGAATCTCGCAATTGGATATGATGTGCTGCATGGGTTTCATTGCCGCTGCATGACCATTCAACAGCGAATCGCAAGTCCAGGTCGGTTGGCCAACGCAATATAACCAAACGCATGAGCTTTGCATGAAAACAAAACGAGAATTTCCTGAACTTATTCGTCGGTGTCTGCTAGTCTGCAGACAATAGATAGTCATCCTCCCACATCGTTGATTCAGTTGGATGAGTTTCTCCCCCTGGCTTTACAAATTATCCACCGTGCAGGCTTCATTGATGAAAGTCCCAAGTTTTTGCTGGCATGTACACTCTCTTCGATTCGTCGCAATTTATCTAAGAAGTGTGGGGTGCTCTCATATATGTCCCTCAATAAGATACGGGCCGGGCGCCTATCCATAATATGGCTTTGTCCGACGGTGATTTACTGCACGGTTTGGAGATATGCAACATTTTGCATATTGTGATTGATGCAGGACGCAAGAAGCTTGTTTTGTGATTAAACTCCACATAGGTTATTCTTCCGCTGCTGCTACATTACATGGAGGCCAGCGACTTCGACAAGTTGCCCTACCACAAGGCTTGACGGGGATTGTACCATTAACCTCGTCTTAATCAGAAGAGTGTAGATTTTGATCCGTGATGATCGTGTCAAACCCAAGTTCGAAGATGCTCGGTATTCGATGCTCGTGCTCTAGAGCGATGAAATACGGGCGCGATCAGCCTGATGCTTTCGAAGTGCTGTGCTGCTAATTTTCAACTCGAAATTGGAGGTTTTGGTCGTGCCATCCTCAATCTCCTCAGCGTCTAGCACATCAACCTCGTAGACCTCGAGAGCTTTCCAACCTTTCTCCACTCTCCTGTCATTGACAGCCTGCCCCCCAGCTCTAGTTTCACCCGAGACAACAAGGGCCGTGACACTTTCATCCGTAATAGTCGGACCAAAGGGATCTTGGATTTCGACACATTCAATCGTCATCGAACATTCCTTCAGCATCGTGTGTATTATTCGGCCCGAAGGTGAGCTTTCGTCGTGAAATGTGAGCGTCTGTATTTCGTCGCCTGGGTGAGACAGAGAGAAGGAGAGAATTGATAACAAGAATTCAACGACATCTTCTTGTCGTTGTTTCCAGCTTTTCAGGTACTCGGCGTATTTCTTATTCTTGAGCAATTCGTCTCCGGTAATTCCAACAATGAGCCTCCGATGGATGTGTGAAGTGCTGCTGGCTGGCTGAAGAAGGAGAGCTGTGGCCGTGAGCAACAACTTGTGCCCAGCATGAAGGTGGTCAAAGGTGCCACCCACTGCAACCACTTTATGTGACAGAAAAGGACCCGTTGAGTTTTGACAAGTAGGAGCGGGTTTCTTGTGCTGTACTATACTAACTCCTCCTGCAACGACTTGGAACTTGGCTGGTAGCGGATTTGTCTTTGTCGCGAACCGCAGGTAATCTCCCTTCAACTTTTGGCCTGTTTCGCCTTCCACTGAGAAAATTTGACTCCATGCACGTCGAGTGAGCGCGAGGGTTGAAAGGGAAATAATTGGACCAGCATCTAAACGTGTATCCGGGTAGGGGTCATCTTGTGATGCGTC
The DNA here is from genome assembly GCA_003988815.1 of Chlorencoelia australis. Classification (NCBI taxonomy): domain Eukaryota; kingdom Fungi; phylum Ascomycota; class Leotiomycetes; order Helotiales; family Cenangiaceae; genus Chlorencoelia; species Chlorencoelia australis. The sequence goes on from QYAN01000088.1 coordinate 49,243, forward strand.
TTCCCGCGACGAGGGGGAGACTTCCCTTGGAGCAAGATACTCCAGCAATAAGACACGGGCGTCCACAGCTCCAGGGAGGTCAGGATCAACTTGGAGCTCCAATTTAGCACAGACACGGCAAACGAGGCTGTAGAGCCCACTTAGAAGGCTTTGAGCCTCGTCATACACCTGTGATCGAGGGAGATAGGCTCTTCTCCCGTTAAGGCTAGACCATGGCAGGGCGATGATAAGTGTAGTATTCCTTGCCTGTCTTTTCAAGATTGAAAGTGTTGCATGTAGTGGTGGGTGGTAAGCTGCCGTAAGGGTTGAGGAGTTGACTGGTGCGGGGGGTGAGGGGAGTAGAAGAAGCGACTGTGAAGAGGCCATGGCCGTAATGACTGCGGGGAGAGGGAGAGAAGTGTGTAGCTTAGGTAAGAGAATGTGAAATGTAAATCCAATAAGTAGGTAGTTTTGGAGTGGTGGTAGTGGTAGTATGTGAATGTTGTGATGCACTTTATATCTTGATTTGGTTGGATTAAGGTAATTGGGGATGTGAAGTATGTACGACAGCCTCGCTCACTAGCACCAACACCAGCAAATCCAAGGAATTCCTCATTGGCCATCCTTTCCCCTTCCCGTACACACACCATACCCATTCTACGCCATGCCTTTTGATCCCTTTCATCCTCATCCTCACCCTAACACCCACGCCTCTCCTCCATCTTCTCACCATAATGCACAACACAATCAATCGACCATCGGAATACTACATGCTGCCCAAAATCTAGCATCCGTTGGCGGTGGTGGCATTATAAACAGTGCCTTGTCCGCCAGAACGACTACTGACACTAGCATCGAGCGGCTTTCTGGCGCGACAAACTCGAATTTGAACTCAGTCGGACAAGTTGCGCCTCCATCGATTTATGCTTCCCAATATTCTAGCCCGGCCCTGACGTCGTCTCACGGCGCATCTGCGACTGCGAACCAAACCCAGCAGTTTGAAACCCCAAGACGAAATCGATACCCCGACGAATCCTACACTATAACTAGCCCAGCTAATATGGCCCAGCGCGGTCCGTTGTCTCCCAGAGAATATAGCTCTACTGCTCCCCGGATCAGTCTCGAGCAAGCTACTCCAGAAGGTCCTCAATATCAAGGCGCCGGACAACTCCCAGGGGCCCTGCAACCAGGAAGACCAGCCCCAATGTCTGCCAATACGGCACCAGCTATACCTACAAATTCCCAGACAACAGCACAAGACCAATACACGACCCCTTCACGACCCTCAACACTGAGCTTCTCGCACAGCTATACACGCTCAAGCCCTGCGGGCTTTGATGGCAGTCAGGGCTATGCTCCCTTCACAGGGACAACATCAAGTGGAAATGATCAAAGTCAACTGAATTCGCCTACCAATCAAAAATATACACCTCAAAATGTTGGACGGACTGTCTCAAATACCCCGCTAGGTCTCGCAGATATTCGACCCCGCGCAGACTCGTCCCTAACAGAAGGCTTACCTGGTGCCAATCCGTACTCTTACGATGGAGCGAACGCGGTGCCGACAAACAGTAATTATCTTGCACCTTGGGCAATATATGCCTTCGACTGGTGTAAATGGCCAGCGCAGAACCATGAAGCGGGTAAGGTCGCAGTGGGAAGCTATCTGGAAGATGGCCACAACTTTGTAAGCTGTGTCACAATGCCGTGACTTTATCAAATTTCTAATATTTATGTTCTAGATCCAAATTCTAGACTCCCAAATTACACCGACCCAAGCGGAATCATATGTACCGGGGGCTCCAAAATATGGGTTAGATTTTGTGAAGATTGCGGAAGCGACCCATTCTTACCCAGTTACTCGTCTGCTATGGGAGCCACCGTCAACTCAGAAGCAATCTACGGATCTTCTCGCCACTTCCGGAGACCATTTGAGGCTTTGGTCACTCCCCTCAGAAACCCCGACTCCCTCAGTTGGGAACTCAATTACTCGTCTATCTAACCAAGGACGAGACTTACCACCCAGCAAACTCACGCCGCTGGCGCTTCTTTCGAATTCAAAAACACCAGAGCATACTGCTCCATTGACTTCACTAGATTGGAATACTGTGTCTCCAAGCTTAATCATCACGTCAAGCATAGACACTACCTGCACGATCTGGGATATTCCAACGCTGACAGCAAAAACTCAGTTAATTGCTCATGACAAAGAAGTGTTTGACGTGCGGTTTTGTGCTAACAGTGTGGATGTTTTTGTGAGCTGTGGTGCTGATGGCAGCGTACGAATGTTCGATCTCCGAAGCCTTGAACATAGTACCATCATTTATGAACCGACGGCGAAGGACGATAAAGGTATATAGGATGGCCCCTTTTTCATTTGAGTTACTAACACGAATTATAGATACAAGCCCTGGCGGAGGGAGAATAAGTCCCACACTAGCTCAACAGACTATGTCATATGCACCACCATTACTTCGGCTAGCTGCATCGCCTCATGACACTCATCTCCTGGCTACTTTTTCACAAGATTCGAACATTATTCGAATCCTCGACGTGCGGCAGCCAGGGCAAGCGTTACTCGAACTCCGTGGTCACGCGGCATCCATCAACTGTATAGAATGGTCGCCAACCCGGAGAGGAACCATAGCTTCCGGGGCAGACGACTCTCTGGTGCTTGTTTGGGATCTACTAAGTCAAAGCACGGCCTTGGCACCTTCGGGTCCTGCCATTAACGGTGCATCTACCTCGGATAATACACGAGGGCCGGCAGCAAGCTGGCAGTGCGATTATGAAGTAGGAAATATCAGTTGGGCGCCACATAGTGCACTGAACAATGATGGAGGTGATTGGCTTGGAGTTAGTGGAGGTAGAGGGATTTGGGGTGTCAAGCTTTGATGAATATACGACAAATTATAGATCGATCGTATGAGGATGCACTGTCAAGCCTGGCGTTCGGATTTGTGGAAAGCATTTAAATATCCGGCATACAAGAGTAGCCACTGCTTAGTTGATGTAGGAGCAATATATTGGTCTCCTTGATACCGAAAGCAGCATATCTATGGTTCAAATTCTTGACTAGTCTGACTTTCCATGGTCACTGATCAATCCTCTTACATGGTCGAATACTGCTTACTGCACATTCCAACATAAGTCACTTCATAAGCTGCACCTCCTCACATTCGTTGAAATAACTGCTTTTCCACGCACTTCCCGATTCTTCAAGTTTCTTATTGCTGGTACAACGCTTTCCAAGCCTTCATAGTCACGGTTAAAAGCGATTGGTTCAATTAAATCAATCTCATACATATAACTTAATCCTTTCTATATTTCAGCCACTTCCTTGGGACCTGCCCGTTACGAAGGCGAGCGGCAATGAAACCGGCGGTCATTTTTAATTTGCTGCGTAAGGCGAGAAATATTTAGTGCGCATCCTACCAAAGTTTCCTCGCACAATAAGAATTACCCAATTAAAACTTTCTAAATCTATATTCCCTATAACATGCTATAGAAGATCAAAAGATTGAGTTCCTAACTCGTCTTAACTATGAACCATATGCCAGCGCTACCCGCAAACCCGGAAAGCCCGAATTTACCGCCACAAATATCAAAAATCGAGCGGTAGAACTTATGATTAGATACATGGAGACGGGGTTGTCTTTTTCTACCCTTAAGGAATAAGCTGCTAGGAAGCCTGGCAATAGGAATAAGTTTTACGGGTATTAGATTTTGGGAGTAATTATGACCGATTTCATTGCCTTCGTAAAGTCAAAGACTATATTAGCACCACAGCCTAATGTAAGTGTATTTCATTCCACCATAGATCTTTAGCGTCATCCACACCCTGGCCCGCACCGAATTTCTTTGCTACTGTCAAGATTTGGGAAGTAGGCAATTTCCCAACGAAGAGAGAAAAAGCGAAAGAGGAAGTCTCGAATATCAAACCGTCGAGTTCTTGCAGTCACTAGCTTTTGTCATCTTCACCGCTGTCAAGCCAAAGAAATTTTAGCATAAAGTAATTTAGTTTAATAAAGATATTAATTAATCTTAAATAATATTTAGCCTTTAACTTAATATCTACTTATAAATCTTAAAATCTTAGACTAAGAAGAGGAGAGAAAGAAAGCTAAAGTGCGAGATAGTATATACCCAGCTAGCTAGTTAGCTTACTAAGCAGTAAGCGAACTAGTGAAATTTAATTATATATACTCGTAATTAAGCCGAAGCTAATTCTAATCTAATCCGACTAAATCGTCACAGCGAGCTAAGATTATTAAATAATAATATAGCGATAGGAGAAGGCAGTTTGATAGCCATGATTAATATATGAGAGGGGAGGTGAGAGCGCAAAGGTCGTAGGAGCGGTGGTCTCACGCCGCTAGCGGTCTTGAAATCGTTATGGGTCTGGAAAGAATCATCTCCAGACTTAAGATAGAGTGAGACTACTGCGTTGGCTTAGATCACAAATTGAATAGCATCTAGTAAACGTATATACTCCCGCCAGTGTCCCAAAAGCTCCAGAGACACCAAATTCCCACCACAAACCACAATAACTACGTTACTGCCCTTATTAAATCCGGGTATAACGTTAGACAATCTCCCGTTACTGCAAGCAGCTGTTGAGATACCACAGGCGGGCTCGACAAGCAGACGTGCCTCATCTGCCAGAATCAAACAACCCTGGATGGCATCTTTGTCCGTGAGCACCACGCTGCTCACCATGTCCCGTTTCGCATACTCAAAAGCCTTCTCCGCAACTGTTCGACAAGCTAGACTAGACACAATGCTTTTAATTTCAGGCAAAGTGATCAGTTTCCCCATTTGTAGTGACTGAGCTAGCGAATCAGCACCAAGCGGTTCGACGGCAAGCACACGAGTGTGTGAAGGCAAGGCTAGTTCATCGACCCCCTGAACGATTCCCACGAGAAGACCACCTCCCCCAACACTACAAACTATGCCATCCAAATTCGTCGATTCCTTGCTTCCCTCGGCCCGTTTGAGTTCTGCAAACTGATCTGCAAGTTCATGCACGAGTGTTGCTGTGCCACTCCAGACGTCAGGATGGTCAAAGGATTGGACGTGGACAGCATTGAGTCCCCTCGAAAGAGCTTCTGGTAGCAGTACTTCCTTCACGTAAGCATCTGCTTCGGCCATAAATTTGCCATGAAGAATGATCTCTGTTGCTCCTGCTTGTCTGTATTTAGAGAGAACCAGCTCAGAAACGCCTACGGCATTCACCACGGTGACGGGGACGCCAAAGAGAGCTGCAGCGTAGATACATCCCAGATCAGCGTTACAGCCGTTGGACGTATAAAGATGTAAAGGTGCGGAGGCTGAGCCTTGCTTGGCCACTGTCTCCCGTATGAAGTTGCCGACGGCTCGAGATTTAAAGGAGCCACTAGGTTGCAGATTCTCGAGCTTAAGGTAGATATTACTATATGTTACAATATATCAGCACCTGGTAATCAAATCAAAATATATATCTATTATGTGAATCCTGATGGTCTCTTTCGAACTCACCATCCTGCTTCACTTGATAACGCGTCTGACCTAATCAAGGGTGTCGTCTTCCACGGCTTAGGGAGACTATCATGAGAAGGAATCTGCATTTTATAATGTGTGAATGGTCTTGTAGAGTAGCAAATTATATTGCGATATTAATGTTTTGAAGTTTTCAAAGGCCATTCTAAAGGCTGTGCTTTTATACTATAGGGATTGGGAAAATTAGTCTACGTTTGATGCCCAACCGTGCCTAATAGAATCCCCCCACTCAGAATTCTGAAAGACGAACTGAAAATATTCTCTTCGCATTCTAGATCTCGATTTTGTCATGATGAACGAGGAATCAAAATTAGACATTCTCCACAGATTTCCAAGGCCGCTACTATACGGGCATAACTGCACTGCTTAAAAGGATGGTTCGAGGGCAGAAAACAGTTAGTTTATAATCCTCAGAGCCCACAATTAACTAACTGTAGCGTTTTTTGGCTCCAACGCTCGCCATATGTAGTCAAACGACTTACCGCTCCACCTGTAAACCGCAGTCAGTCCTGTAGCCGAGAAACCTTTACTACAATTCAATATCAAATTATTTTTGACCTATAATTCAGTATACTCTATACTTTATCTTGCCCTTAAACCTTCCCTCTTTATATTTTCTCTTATAGTAATTCCCTCTAATATTTAATCCACTCCTCCTCTACTACTTTTCTCCTATAAATTTCTCTATAAACTATAGTCTTCCTTTTCATCCAGAACCAAGTAAGTTCAATAGCATTAAGACCAGGAGAATTTAGTGGCTCGAGAAGTTTAATAACTTTACGTGAATTATAGATTTCTGAATATTTTAATATATAAGCCATGGTATTATCTTCTTGCACTAGCATGCCGAAGATAAGAAGGATGCATCTCTTAGCAAAGGGAATAAGATGCAGTTCCCAAGACTTCCTTTTCCTTCATTTAGCACATACGGCCCCATTCTCTTTATTGTGCTTGAATTAAGGTTTAGACTTATTTCTCAATCCCATCCTCCTCATGCCGCCAGTATTAAGCTCCCACTATAGCTTATCGCCTTATATCTTGCTTCATTTCTTGCTTTTAAATCTGCTATACAAGCAGCTTTATAATCTTTATCTCATTATGCCAAATATAATAAGATTCTCTAAAGTCATATAAACCAGCACTCGCTATTGTGAGACGGCTAGAAGTCGTCAGGTCATGCTACCCCTAGAAGTAGTAGCAACAAGGCCATAGCTCCTATTCCATATCTATAAAGGAAGGGCTTATCCCTTCCCTCGTCAGGCAGGCACTTAGATGTCATTTCTCCCACCATTCTGATGAATTTTCGCCCATCCACACCCCTCCTCCCAGAATAAATGGAAATTGAAGTGGAGCTACAGGCTTGATTAGGACATGTGCCCTGTAGTCTCATAATTTTTGACCGGATTCATCGTATAACTAATCGATCAATGACTAGCCTGTGAGGTTGTCGTCATTATAATAAGCTAGGTTGTTGTAAATAGACAAGGTCCGTAGACTTTTACATAAACGACTATTAGCTGATATACCTTGACAGGAACAGACAATCTATTATAGCAGTTTATAATCAGCAGGAGATCGAGAGAAGGGCAGCTGCTCATACCCATGCCGAATATCCAAGCTACTGATCTCCTCAGCAGTTATAAGATTCGGGGACTGAAAGGGGGCCATTCCGGAGAATAAAGCCTAGGTGAAAACACTAATAAACTTACGATTCTTCATGTCAAAATATTGCTTTGTAACTTGCATGTAAATTCGATTAAGATTCGGTGGGGCCCACCATTGGAGTGTCGAAGAAAGGTCACAACGATAGCAAAAGTTCAGGACTATAGATGGTCGGTTTCTAGAGAAGGCAGCTAGGTGGAAGAAAAGAGCAAGTTGAATACGGTGCCTGCCATGCGTCAACATACATGGCCGTCTTCCGTTAAAAACTTTTAAATCATATAAATTAATTAAGTATAATTTTTATAGTTATTCATTTTAATGCTTTATATAAACTCAATCAAATTGCAAGTTATAATACTTATTAAGCATATCTTAAATATTTTAAATAACCCGTTCCCGTTCATCCCTCTTCCCTTTCCCCGGGAACCAGATAGGTAAACCGAAGGAATGATCTGCAAAGGAGCAACCGTCAACTAATCCGAACAAGTTTGCGCTTCTAGTATTTCTCTTCCTCTTTCCATCCCCCCCCTTTCCCGAAGAAAAGAACAAAAACAGTAATGCAAGCCCATCGTACGGGGTCCAAGACACCCCATATCGTACGTATATGGAAAGTCGAGACAAGAACTGAATCCTCGGTATTTTACTTTGACTCCTGCATCGTGTGGATATTAGGAGGTAATCTTATATTTCTCCTTTTCATTTTCTATTTTCGATGTTTGATGTTGGGGAGAATGAAGAATGGAGAAACTAGTATAAAGAGAGGGAGAGAAGGAGAGAGGGAGAGGGGAGGTTCGGCTGAGAGATATGGAACTAATAGGGCGAAAATAGGTAAATAGTAGAGAGAACGAAGCGGTTTTTATTATTACTAGACGAGGGAAGGAGTCGGTTGTTATTAATTTGGAAGGGTGGGGAGAGAGTAAGGTTCGGAGATAATTTGTTTGTAGCAAGACTCGATTGAAGAAAAGAATGCCATTGGTAGCGACGAAAAGTTCTTTTGAATTTGCTAAAGTAGTTTTCGTGGTTATTCATTCTGCTTTCTTACAAGTTAAATGCTCTGTCTATAAAGTCCCCCCCTCCAAATCAACGCCAAGTCCTTCCCTCAAATCCAACCACATTCAGTCTACATAACGAGGATCCTCCGCGGCTGCTGGAGTCTCTGGGAAATTGTAATTTGCAGGTGTCGGCGCTGTGTAATAGGATTGATGAGCCTGTGGTGTCGGAGCTTCAATAGCTTGCGGAGTTGGGCCCCATGGAGCGGGCGTAGGAGCTTCGTTGAAGTGCGAAGGTGTTTCGTTGAAGCGTGAAGGTGTTTCATTGAAGCGCGAAGGCGTTTCGTAATAGTTGGAGAATGTTCCTGGTGTATTGGTATTCATTGCAGGTGTCGGAGCAGAGACAAGTCCTGGAGTCGGAGCATCATAAGGATTTGATCCCCAACCGTCGGATTGTTGATGGCTGTCATGTGAGGCAACAGGTGCGGGTGTTTTCGATCCCCATGCATCACTACCACCACTGCCATTTCCCATTGACCAAGCCGGAGTCCGAGATCCAGCTCCGAGGCCTCCTTGCGCGGGGGTGCGACCTCCATCATTGTAGGGATTTACTGTTCTAGAACCATCAGCGTAGGCGGGCGTTCTGGCACTTGAATTATCTCTCCCAGCTTTCCAGGCAGGCGCTATTTTTAAGTTAGCAAATGGTAAATTCAAGAAAACAACTATAACTTACTTCTCGATGATCCCCATGTTGCTGCATTTTCAGTCATTCCCGCTGCACTAGGCATTGGCGTCCTACCACCTAACATTGGAGTTCTACCTCCTCTGGAACCACTGAAATCGCCCCTTGGAGTGAAGCCTCCACGGTTGTTTGGATCAATAGTTTGTCCTGTGACCTTGTCCTTGAAGCCGAGTGCATCTTTTGCGACGTTTACAGTCTTGTTCTTTGTATGGAGCTCGACTCGGGCAGTCGTATCGGTGGCTTCTTTAACGATGCCAAGCAAGCCTTTGTAAGGGCCTCGACGAATCGTTACGGTTTGACCAATAGAACGATCCCGGCCAAAAGATTTCGGAGGTGGAGGCATATCATTGCCTTTAGGATTAAGCTTCAAGGCTGGATTCATGGTGCTGAGATCCGTTGAGGCTGACGTGGAAGCTACACGGCCACCCTTAGCAGAAACAGTGGCAACATTAGTTGTCCGCATCACAACTATGCCGCCATTCTCGCTTTGCTCAGAGCTCTTCAAGAAAAGATATGCTCGATGGATGTGTAGAATCTTGCCTGATCTGCCTTCGCCTCCAAATTCTTTTACTACATCGTCGATTCTGATTTCTGCGCCGTTTCGATCTGTTGCCACAGCATGTTTCCGCTTCTCTAGTTTGTTAGAGATTTGAGAAGGTATAACCATACGGCTCTGACTGTTTTGGTCAAGCACAACAAGAGACTCTCGATCAACTTTAGTGACACAGCCCACAGTTGAAGGGTCCAGTTGCACCAGGTCCCAGAGCTCAAATTGTCCCAGGGAACCACCGCCACCTGAATCGCTGGCTTCTCGTAGATCCTTGCTGAATACCGTGATTTCCATATTACCCTGATCGCTCAAAAGAGTGACTCGATCATCAAGAATTTTAACCACCATTCCCACTTCATCCCGGAAGCGACTGCCGCCAATCACCTTAACATGGTCACCCTCTCTGAAACGCTTTCGAAGACCTTTGACAGGAACCTCAATGGTCTGTCCTCTAAGAGCTCCCTCAGAGACCGCCATCGTGACAATATCACCCTGGACGGAGACAGCCTTGCCTACCACACCTTTCTGTTCACCTTCGTAGACCTCAATGACATCGCCGGGTAAATAGGATGCATTTGCTGTGCTTGCCTTCAAACTAGCAGCGAGCGCATTTAGATCCAGATTTTCGGTGCCATCTTCAGCCCCGGAGGCAAATCTTGTGACTTCTTCGAGAGTAGGATTCACATCTTTGGTTATGAGTGTTTGAATTTTGACGTCTTTTTCGCAATATCCATTTACGTATTCGTCGCCAAGATAAGTCCATACCTTCGTGTCAGGTCTTCCCTGTAGATACTTGGCATGTCGTTTTCTGGCCTCCACCTCACTGAATAACCGCTGTGGTGGGCGAGGACCAGCTGCAGCACGTTTTCTCTTTCCAAAAGCATCTGCAGGAGCATTGACATCCTCGTGAAGACCGTAGTCCAGACGGGGAACATATCTGACACGAAGCTCAAGACCTGTATCGGTAACCTCAAGCACTTGGGCAAGGTCGCCTGCATACTTGGGAGGGCGTCTGAGTCGAACGTAGGCTCCTGGTTCCAGAGAGGGGGTTTTCGTGACCCTAAGGAGATCTGGCATTTCTTTAATTTCGACCAGCATCATCTTCGTTCGAGGATAAACATTCATGAGGCCATCAAGTGCAGACATAATGTCCGCTTGTCTTTGAGCCTCCACGTAAATGAAGCCCTTCATCGTTGATTGTGTTCCTCCACGTTCAAAGGCGCAAGTGATCGCAAGCTCATCCTTAGTGCCAGCTCTCTCTTCAATGCGCTTCATTATAGAAAATACGGCCTCCCTCTCTTTGCCTTCTTTACATCTCACGGCCCATATACTTGGATCATCGACACTGGGAAGCAAGAGTCGCTTTGGAACAACGGCCGAGTCGCCATTAGCTCTCCCGGATCTGTTTCTGTTGGCGTAACGTTGGCGGAGAATTTCGGCTTGCTTTTCTGCATCGAGACTGGCTGCCATCTCCCGCCTCCTGTCCAATTCTCTATGGCGCCTGTCATCCGTCTCACCTCCCGCAGGTAGATCCGCAAGATCATCTGGATGTGTGTCGGCAATAAAGTTATCCTTGATCTCATTGAGCTCGTCCTCATCATCATCGTTCTCGTCTTCATCCTCATCGACTTCGGCTTCAACATCCAAGAATTGGTTGCGCCTCTCACGTCTGCGCTTACGGCGATGGCCCTGTAATCCAAGAGCATCACGTCAGTAAAGACCAACAGCAGAAGTATTCCATTGCTTACTGTAATCTCCTCTTCATCGTCGTCTTCTTCTTCTTCCTCTTCATCGTCGTCTTGCGCTCCTAAGTCCTCTCCTTCGCCTTCAGCGTCTTCATCATTTTCCCCTTCACCATCTCGGTGGCCCTTTATCTTGTTGTGCGCTTGTTCATCATCAGAGGCCTCATCATCTCTGGCAGAAGGTCGAGAAGCTTCATTTTGAATTTGCGCGCCAGCATCACTATCGTGGTCGGAATCTCCTTGATCTATTTCAGGCTGGGGGTTAAAATTATCGTCTTCGTCCTCGCTGTCGTCAAAAGACTGCGTGAGGAAATTGGCGGTCGCCATGATGCTGAAAATAAATCAAGCGCCAGTCAGTTGCTAATTAATTTAAGTGTGCTCGAAATTGTGACTTCACTTGATATGATGGATGGAAGATTGGATTCAAGGAAGACGACAAATGTCGAAAGCTCTCAGCCTTCTCACCTTAGAAGAAATACGCTAAGCCTCTTAGAGAAGTCCTCGGCTCCCTTCGGTTCCCCTTCGTCTTCACTTCACTGTGATTCATTTACGATTCATCGCCCGCAATATTGATCGATAAGTCTGAGATGTGAAGAATAATCAGTGGAAACAAACTACCTATTCTCATGTAAAGAATTAGATGTCCTTTAAAAGAAGGATAATGAAGTAATTGCCTAGGTCTGTACTGGTAAGTCTATCACTGCAGATCAGAAGGTATTTTTAATAGAACATAGCATTCCTCATTATCCTAATAGTGTCGAGGTAAACACCAGAACAACCTTTCATGCTTGACCTGACATTTTCTAGCGTTGTGATCCCCGCCCCAAAATGCAGTAGTTTTTGAACCTAACTTAAAGTTCAGCTTAGCTCTACTAGATTAAATAATATAAGAACGTATGAAGTCGGTGGTCGTAGATAACAGGACCTCAAGTCATAATGCACGAGTAATACACGAGTAAGAAAAAGAGAATGAATGATCAAAAGAGTGTGTAGAGAAATGCTATCCTAAGTGCCTATTGTAGTAAAAGAGAGGATAAGCCTCTTTTTTGTAGACCAAAAGGATTGAGCCAGCCCCTAATCAACTACCCCCTAGGGATAGTAACTCTTGACGACTTCTATCCCGTCCCACAATAGCTTGAAGAAAAAAATGTTCAAGTTTATAATAGGTTATTTAATTTGGATCTAATCTAATTTAATTTGAGGTTTATCTGAAATCGCAGTCTAAACCATTCCCTATCCTATATATATTATGGTCCCAACTCGTAAGTTTTCTTATTTTTAATGCTTAGGCAGTTATATTCTAGTGGCTCATATACGGCATCCCTGAGTAGTTCCTAGCAGTGACTAGAAGTGTTAAAGTCTGCGTATTTGCTGCTTCTTTTTAATCTACATGAAGATACTGTAAATATATACACCAAAATTACGTGTATTTAAAAATAAACAATTTAACTTCCATTCTCACCTAGGAAATCGCGCACACGCCATTTTACGCCTCCCCCCGAGCTCTCTGTTTCTGAAGGCCAAATCAAGACAAACACCCCCCAGCGCTATGGAGCCCTCTTTGCAAAAGCGAATTCTCAAGAACTAGGCATCCCAACCCCCCAATCCCTCATCCATAAAGTGACTAGCATAGCACCTCGCAGCTAGACCAGAGCCCTTATCCTAAGCAAGCAATAATAGTTTGGAACGGGTAAGCCAAAGATCGAGGATAAAGTTCAAATATTACGTTGTCCGAAGAAAGTATTTGTCATGATAATGTTCATTGAGATTCAAATGCTCACTGGATAGCACAGAAAATACATCTTAATATGGTATAGACAAATTGTGGGGTACACAGCCCCAAAAAATAGATACTAGAAATGCATTTTCCGTAACCAGCCTTTGCCCCTTTTTCATACCCAATCCTTGAGGTCTTAGTCTCCATGCCCGTATTCTGCTGCTAAGAACTCATCAATATTAACTCGCTCAAAAAACGAGATATGACCAAATGGAAGCCAGTATTGGGCTAATCTGTCGCGAGAAATTATAATTAGTTGTGACTCAATCCATTTATCTGGCTCAGTCTGTCAGCAATCTGTATTGATTTGTGCCGTGGATAGGAAAACCCACCATTGTTGAACAATCTCTCAGCAATACGACCTTTACTTTGAACGATCCTGGCGCCTTTGAAATTCGAATCCTGGGCTACGCGAACATATCCAGCTTCTCCTAGATCATCTGCTATGAAGGAATATTCTCCTCCTGGAACCTTGGGGGTCTGAGTCAGCATTGTTTGAATTGGAAGAGTGGGGGGTCTGGGAGATGAGTTCTTTTTTGTCTTAAACGTTCAGCTCCAATAACAAAGTTAGCCATAACTCACATTGTAGTCTCCTGTTAGCTTAATTGCTTCTATAGAACCATGATAAATTCTCGCCTCTTTCTTCCTGGCTTCCCATTCCTCTGTTGTCTCATAGCCTCTTTTTAAAACGCTGGCTTCATCAAAGGGAGCTAAATCGTCCGGTTGATGCATGAGAAGGAACTCAGCGCCATGTCCACTATAATCGCCAACCCCTATAAGACAAAATCTCGAAGTCAGTATGATTGCATTAGGACGGAGAAGGGGCGAGGAAGAATGGTCTAAGAAGCTCAAAGTATTTAACTCCTGAATACTTAAGAACTTTTATCCCAGAACAGCTAGAAGAGACAAAACACTCTAAGAAGCTGATACTTACAGATTCCCCTCCACGGCTTGTCCTCAGTTGGCGTATATAAGGCTGGGTCGATTGTAGCAAACGTATCTACCCGAGTATAAACTTCAGGCCCCGAAGTGGTAATAAATGGTTGCCGAATCCTAAAAGCTTTATCACTAACCTGGCTTCGCGTCGACGGCCCATGTCCCTTGCTACGGTATGCATCCATGGTCAAATTGCGTACACGGTGCTGCGAGGGAATGGAAGCTGGTGGCCATAGTTGCATCGACTTGTGGGGTTCCACTGGCCTAGCGTACACAAAATCGGGCAATAGAGGAATTGTGTAATTATGGATTGGCATTTCTGTCTCTAGATAGAATGGTGAATTAGGAGGCAGGAGGTTGAGTCGAAGCATGGGATCACTCATGTGCAGATAACATTGGGGGGCAAAGGAATGGATGATGACTTCGTCATCGTATTCCCAAGGAGTAAAAGTCACGGGAGAGAGGACAGCAAAGAGCTGGTATCCTTCTATGGAACCTGAATCGGGATTGTATCGGCACTAGATCAGAGTTAGCACTTGGTGAAAGAAAAATGAAGCATCTTTTGAGGATAAGCTAGGGATTCAGAAACAAATCAAGTCAAGGAGCACGTACTAAAATAAGCTTTCCGGTCATAAATTGGTCGCTGATAAATATTTTATTCTTTGTCAAAAACCAATGCAAATCATGCCGCATGTAAAGCTCCTTAAAATCTTGACAAGGAGCTGGTGAAGTAAGGGCGAAGTGGACATTTTCTTGGACATGCGATTCCCAGAAACGGTCCTGGTGGCAATGGCTAGACAAGAATTTGCATGTTGCACCCAATCTAGCGAGTTCGAAAGGGGAAAGAAGAGCGATGATGGGGTCCAGGAGCTCCAGTGGAAGAAATTGCAAACGATCGTTCTTAGCAGCAGATGTGATATCTATACAATGTATATAAGAATCGGCATTCAACTAGCATCCGGAATGGTACAAGGTGTTGGAATGGATTTCAGGAATTGTAGACGTACTCAGGGAAACAGCAGCACATTGAGGCTTTGGAGCCTTCGGAGCCGTTTGAGATGAGAGGTCGTCACTGTGAGGAGAACTGACACGTTTCCTGTCAGGGAGAGATTTTATCGAGGCATAAGTCTCCTCGTCCGACGCATCAATCCGACCGTATAAATGGGATTTCGGGGGTTCAAACCCCGTCTCGGACTCCATGTCCGATTTAGATGATTGGGTGTGAGATATGGATATGTACAATGGGTTTCGTTGATGCGTGACCTTGCATACAAATACAAAATATAGGGAGGGGGAGGATGGAGTTTGGGTGATCTTCAATCACGGGGAAGGAAAGGCATACGGTAATGGATCAAAAAGTATTTTTTAGGAGAGAAATCCCAAGTAAAGTAGGTAGATGCGGGTGCGTGTTGGCAGTGCGTATGCAAATGCAAATGAAAACGAAAACGAAGAATGAATCAAAGCAGCAGGCCGAAGTCTAAAAGCTGTTTTTTTTTGCGTGGGAAGCCGCTGCCTCAACAGCAGGTGACTCAAAGATGAGAACGGGCCACTGAGTGGAATGTCTTTGGCCGGAGAGCCGAGGATATCTATGATGACTGACTTAGGATCAACAACAACAACAGTAGCAGCGGCAGCAATAGATCTAGATCAGCTCGATACTAGGTAAGCTAACGTGAGGTAACATAACCGAAGGGAACGAGTATTGCCGTATTGCCTAGCCTAGATACTTCTGTACTTAGTCCGGGCCTAAGCGAAAGGGGCATGCAAAATAGCCTCCTTCGGTGTAGGTAGGGGTTAGGTATTAAATAAATATGATTTACGTGCTGAAAAATGTGTCTGAATCCATGCAGAAATGCCCACAAGGAGAATGAATCAACAAAGAGGAAGAAGACGTCACGGAACAAAAGAAATATTCAGCTAAAGTTCAAATAGCTAGTACCTAACTACGTCACCGCCTTCCAAATATTTTTATATAACGAGCAAAGCCTCCACCGGCATATTTAGAAGCGGTGCGTATTTCCTCCAAACCATCATTCGAAGGACAGGAACACCTTTTTCGGAAAAAGGTAGGGTAGCACAGCATTGGAAAATGGCACACAACTACATCTTGAGAGTGACCGCCGGCTCTACTTACGATATCGACAAGCACCAACTCGTTGCCGTCAACGATGCAAAGCCTACCTCACTCGAATCAGAACACATGAAGGTCGATCTGAATGTGCGAATACAAGTATGTGCCCGCCTCCAGTCAATACAATCTGCCAATCTAACCCATCCCATAGTCATACAGAGGGCTTCCCCATTCAGCACCCCGCACATCCGCCTACTTCGATATCCCTCCCCACGACACAAACAACGACCAGTACAGCATCTGCTTCAGATTCACCCCCAAATCCACCATAAATGGCAACGATTTGGTCTTTGGAAACGATTTCGACCATCCGATCCGAGATCGATTGCCTCCTGGGTTCAATACTGCTTTCCGCATTGTGAAATGGGTCGTTGACCCAGGTTTGGATGGAGATGTGTATGCTGATAAGCCATACATGTACGGACCCGCTGCGAGCTCCGTCAACACGTTACACATTGGCAAAGGGGAAGAAGTGCATCCCGAGGCTGGATTGATTTTTACCGAGGGCGGTGATGAGGAGGGGATTGAGTTGAGGAGGGAGAATGGCATTCCTGAGACCGAGACGACGAGGAAGAAACATTTCTTGGTGGAGGAGAACAGGAAAGGGTGGGATTGGCTGGAAGGCCAATCCTACGGATGTGATTTTTTCAATCCTTATTTGGATTTTAATGGTATGTGTCTTCCTTCTCCTTGCCAATTTCTTTCTAAGCAATTTCTAATGGTGGTACAGCTTTCGCTCTACGATTACCCGGCTTCACACTCCCCATCATGCGATACTGGGATGGACAAGCTCTTCGGTAAATACCCTATTTTCTCTTTTTGCCCTATTGTAACCCCTCGATTGTCTTCCTCCTTCCTTTCCCCCACTTTCTCTAGTGAAAAAAAGGATAAAGATACATTGTTTTGGTTGTTTGCGCCACACAGGAAAGGAGCTAGGCGCACTCACACGCTTAGATACGTATTGAAAAACCGCGCGACGGACGAAATCATGTTTGTAGTTCTGTTTACGCTGTATCTGAAAGAGGATATTGATGACGATGGGAATCCGAAGGAAGGTGTTGAGGGTGGGAAGCCGTTTCAGTTGCTGGATGATGAGATTAGGGAGAAGAATGAGAGGAGGAAGAATGGGGAGGACTCTCCGGTTGAGGAGGAGGTAATAGAGGTAGAGACCGCTACGGCCACGGGTGATGATGATGTAGATTGAGATGTGTGACTAGTGGAAGGAAAATATTTAGCCAGGGGGAGTAAAGGAATTGTACAGTTGGAGAGAATTAAAACGCAAAAGAAGCGCATATACTAGCGCTTGGTGGAACTTTGGCATAGATAGATACGGGGGTAGATCAGCATAGATACTAGCTATTCAGCAGACAACAGACTTAATAGAAATACCTTGACTCAAGCCGGGAAAGTCATCACAACTGCCATTTACATTTATGCAGCGTTGGAGGAGTAAATAGAATGTCATTAGTTTTCAATTTTTATTTAATGCTAAAAAAAAATATATAATAATTAAATCTTCCTCTTTTGCAAAGGACAAAAGGAATATCCTAATAAAATTTAATTTTTCAATGTTTATATGGTAGAGAGTAATTCAGACGAGATGACTTTGGGTGTTTTAGAGGACAAATAATAGTAGACATTGAGAGAAAAGTGGTTCTGGATAAGCTAGACTTCATAAAACTATTTGTGAGATGATTCCTTTATCTAGCTGGTCCTACTTGCAGTAAGTGAATCGAGAATCATAAATCGTGGGAGTTGGTTCCTCGAGCTGCACTGTCTGCTGCTTGGGCGTTGAAGTATTTACATGGTTGACACCGTATCAATGATGGTTGAGGCGGATTTAATAGACACGGCACGATTGGACTGTTGCGGTAGTGGAATTGCAAATTCGTGTAGTGTTTTTATTGTACGCAAAGATCTGGTATCTTGCAGTACAAATGTATGTGTCAAATTTAAAGTCTATCGTCACTCACTCATGCCATCGCGAACCTCTCAGACTTAACTTCACTTTCACGACTTCTCCCACACATGCAACCATGGCCCTTCGCTCATCACATAATCTGACTGGCAAACTTACTCCTGCTTCTAATCTGTGGACCATAAAGCACCAACACCCACGGCACAACCGTCAACAACGCCGCCAAACCCCCTAGTAAACTTGCGGAACCTTGAAAGGTCAAATTATTGAACAACGCTGTGGTAACGAGAGGAAAAACGCCACCTAGAATGTTCCTGCAAAAGGATTGCGCTGCCAGCGCCGAAGATGCATATCTGTGATACGTATCTGCGAGGTAATTGAATGTGGAGAGATAGATTGAGTAAATCCCCATAGTAGCACAGCCTATCGCGAGAGTTGGGACGATCCAAGGAATGGGAGGAAACTGCGTCCATCCGAAGCAGAAAAGACCGATGGGGAGAAGGGTAGATTCTATGCACGCGAAATACAGTCTTGCTTCAGGGGAAGAGAGATCGATTGCTCGTCTGATTTTTCCTGGGTTGGCGGGTTTGGAAGAAGCAAGATAGCGGGCTAGGATTCGGTCTTGGTAGATAGAGATGACAGTAGCTATGGCAGCGCCAATCGACATAGCTGCAAAAACCGAACCAGATTCTTGGATGGTGAAGTTGTGGGATTTGTTGAATACGAGGGGAATGGAACCGAATGTTAGGTAGAGGACAGCCCAGGCGAATGCGACCCAGAGGGAGAAGAAGAAGACCACAGGTTCGGTGACTAAAAGGTGGAAGGGCCGATAGACGGATATTCCGATCATTTGAGTGATGGATATTCTTTCTTCATCTGATTTCACTTTCCATCTGATACGTTGAATTTCAGTCTTTTCGGTCGAGGATGAAAAGGGCATCTCGAAGCCAACATTTCCGGCTTTCTCAAGCTCTTCATACCATGCATTTAGGCATTGGGCTTTTCGACTGAGCAGGATGCTCCCGCGGGTTTCGTTGAGGAAGAGTATGACGGTTAGAATCAGGATACCATTAGTGATTACCTGTACCCAGAACACCCAGCGCCAATTCGTGTTTTGGGCAATGAATCCACTGACGAGAGGCCCTAAACCTGTTCCACTAAAGGTATGTTAATGAGGGGTTGCGAAAAGATCATTGGAAGAACCATGCCTGAAGTGCTTAAAACCAAAGGTAAGGTAGAACCTATTCTGGATAGAAGGTACTCTTCGGCGATACTTAGCATTCCTTGAGTGTGTAGTATCAGGCAACCCACTGAGGCAAGTATTTTCTTACTAGTCTCAATCACTTGAATGAGACATTGACACGTTGTGTTTTGCCCTAATCGTACAGTCCTTACGAAGGTAAACCATTTTGGGAAGAGACTTACAATAAAGCTCCACCAGAAAAGAGTGCCATGGGGGTATTGCGATCATGAGCATGGTACAGATCACTGATGATACCTCCGACCATCGTGCTAAAGACTGAGCTGCCACATCCCACAAAGAATCTAGCAACGATCATTCCGGGGTAAGATTGTGTAACAGCACAGCAGACCTGACCTAGAAACTCCCCACTTAGTATTTACTAGACACAAGGATCGGCGAGTGTTTCTCATGACAGAGGTCGTGAAAACTTCATCAAGTGTGAGAGCGAGCTTTGCTTCAAGAAGGGGAAGAGCGAGATACCCCTCCATCCGTGATTGCTCTCCGGGAAAGGGAGTAGAGGTAGTCCCAGGACTTTTGGCCTCTTATGCTCTGAGGAGAAAACGGACGCTAGATGCATTTCCCCAAGAATGACTCACAGACAAAATAGAGGATCCCAGCCCCAACAAAAACGGGATAACGGCCATTGATCTCACTGAAGGGCGCGAGTACCATAGGGGCGATAGCAAATCCACAGCAGAATGTGGTAATTCCAACGAGGATAGCAACCTCAGAAACATGCCATTCGTCCGCCATTTGCGAGGCGGGAGGAGAGTAAGATCCGGCGGTGTAGGCCGTAAAGAGGGTAGCTATACATGATAGCCATAATGTCAACGACTTTCGCGTCTCAGACCATTCGAAAGGAGAAGTAAAGCTCTTGAGGTCTGGTTGAGGAAGAGAATAAGTTGGATTGCTTGGCAGGGGTAGCGGTGTGTCAAACTCTAGATAATGATAGTTTATCGAAGGGTTTGTATCTGTGATAGTCTCTTCTCCGGCCCAGCTGAATATCGAATCGACGATATATTCTGTTCTCTTTTTGCCGTCATCGTCAATTGAAGCATCCCGACCAATATCATCCTTGAAAGCAAGGTCGATCTCAGGGGCCGCCATTGCCAAAACCCATTACAGTCAAATAGGAGAATAGGACAGGACAGGACAGGAGGGAAGTAGAGGAGGAGGAAAATACAGGAATGAAAAGGAGGTGAAGGATGACTGAAGCCAGGACTGCAGATTTCTCCACAGATACTAGACTGGTTACTCATCGTACAGAGCCGGAAAGCCGCTCTTGAGCCCTTGAGATGGGTATTTTCCTAGGATCAATTGTATTCCTAGATGGGGGGGGTGGTATATTCTTATTCCCTGCCTTATTTCCGGTGTTTGGGAAGCCATGACCATGACAAAGGGCATTTTTGGGTCGATGACGAAATAATCCGCAGCCTCAACAAGGAACGTGTCACTTCTGACAGTTGAGGTGAAGAAAGATAATATAGATGACAAGGTAGTAGCAGAGTAGAGTAGCAGATGGGATGAGAGGATGAGAGAGGATGAGAGAGAATGAGGGGAGAGAGAAAGAGCAGATATCAGTGTGAGCATTGGATTTACTCGTGTCGCTGACTAATCAGATTTTCTTGCCTCAGCACTCTTTATTCTTGTAGCCTGAGGAATCCACCCCACCCTTTCGGATATATGCTACACCTGTACTTCCGTGGCTTCTGCATTCTGCAATCCTTCTTCAGCCACTTGCACTCGCCATTTCTTTATCGATAAGGTGTGATTGGAAAAAGCATGGGTGCCGCGGATGGGAAAAACCTTTGTCGGAAACCCATTTTTTCACCATCATCAACCAATGACATTCTCGAAGCAAACGGTCGCATCATTTCGGGTGCCCATGTCGTCGATTGCGTGATTAGAAATTGCGCTGCATAACGCTAGGTAGGAATCATTGCATTGTCTTCCCTCTTTCTACTATTCTTAAGAGCTATCCTTTAATCTGTAATATATTTCTTCCTCTCAACTCCACATTATCGTCATCATTATCACTTAACTCTCAACTTTGAATATCAACCCAAACACATACCTATACCCTAAATATGGCAGAAGAACCAAGAGCAGCTCCGTAAGTACATTTTTCTTTAGCTTTCTCTTACCCTGCCAACCAACCCTTCTGGCCATTCAAAGAAAAGAAGTGAAGATTGCTTTTCCTGTCTCTTTGCTCTTTGCTTCTCTTCATGCATTCTTCACCCCCCCCTCTCCCCCCACTTGTTTGGCATGTTTGCTGACCTCGAACATCTTCTTATACCTAGCCTTCGTTTGGGTTCTATTGCCCCAAACTTCAAAGCCGAGACCACCAACGGTCCGATCGATTTCCATGAGTTCATTGGCGACAAATGGGTCGTTCTATTCTCTCATCCTGAGGATTACACTCCCGTTTGCACCACCGAGCTCGGTGCTTTCGCAAAACTCGAGCCTGAGTTCACCAAGCGTGGCGTCAAGTTGATTGGACTGTCTGCGAACACAGTCGAGTCACACGGAGGATGGATCAAGGATATTGATGAGATCACTGGTAGCACGCTGTCTTTCCCAATAATTGGTGATAAGGACCGAAAGATTGCCTTCGCCTACGACATGTAAGTCTTTCCCGCTGTTCTACAAGGCTAAGCAGCCTTCGGTATATTAACATTGAAACAGGCTTGACCACCAAGACACCACCAATGTTGATTCAAAGGGCATTGCTTTCACAATCCGATCTGTCTTCATCATCGACCCAAAGAAGACCATTCGCCTCATCCTCGCCTACCCCGCCTCAACTGGCCGTAACACTGCCGAAATTCTTCGTGTCGTTGATTCTCTGCAAACCGGAGACAAACACCGTGTCACCACTCCTATCAATTGGATCCCAGGTGACGACGTTATTGTCCACCCAAGCGTGAAAGACGAAGAGGCCAAGACCTTGTTCCCCCAATTCCGCATCATCAAGCCATACCTTCGACTCACTCCTCTGCCAAAGGAACAAACTTCAGCTGCGGTCTAAACCTGAGTGGGACCTTGTCTGGGGTGTTATTTGCGCCGTATGGTCGCATCAAGGATGATTTCCATAGCAATAAATGAACAAAAATATAAATAGCTGCCGTGTTTGTTGATCCTACCGTGACTGCTCTCTTTCGCTCCGGAGTGGACAGGGTCAGATTACGCTTACTGTCGGAACTCGTCTGGTCAAGCCTCTTTTACCGTAGGTAGTAGTTGAGAAGAGTTGCCCACGTGCTAGGGGAGAGCATAGAGCTTAAATCAAAATTAGCCGTCCGAGGAGGCAGCTTTTGCATGGAATGGTTAGAGATAGACGCTGCCGAGTAGCGTGGGCGAGTCTTCTCAATTACTACTAGTAGCATTATTTACCTCTATCTAATGAGACCAATTTGTGAGGCCAGCCACCCCTTTATGCGGCCCGATACGCACCTCCGAGCCGAACTTTGCATTAGCCCTATGAAGTGCGGCCATTAGTTCGGCGTCACCGATTCTTTCCATCATCCATCTCGAACAAGCATTAGAATACATACTGTATCATCGAGGGGAGGTAATTGTCAGACCACTGTACAGTCTTTTCAACATTAACCCTTTAACCCTTTAACCCTTTAACCCTTTAGATTCTTTTCCTTTAGATTCTTCCTTTAGATTCTTTTCCTTTAGATTCTTTTCCTTTAGATTCTTTTCCTTTAGATAACTACCGGGACCTTGAAATAATGTGTTTTGAATGATTTCCGATTGTAGCTATGGGTGGAAAGTTCCTCGCTATTTCGTTAAACGATGAAATTTGGATGTTTAAAAATATACATGTCAAGGGCCCAAACTGGTAAGCGCCGAGGATAAAACGCCCGCACACGTGGAAGTGGAAGAATGATCGGATGAACGCAGAGATTGAGGCTGTAACCTCAGACGCACGCTCTGACCTGTCCAAGTCCAAGCACCCTACAGCAAGCAACATCCGCGACAAGGTGCGGATAATACGTACAGCCAGCATCGGCAGAACCCAGTTCCAATTCCAATTCCAGTCCCAGTTCCCGTCTTGATCTTGATCTTGATCTTGAAAGATCTCTAGGATCCAGAAAGCAGACTCAAATTCGTTGCCTCTTTGGGAAACAGCTCTTTCCTGCCTCTCCCCCGAAAAGAGAAAAGAAGAAGAAGAAGAAGAAGAAGAAGAAGAAGAAGAAGCGAAAAGGCCCCTCCATCCACCGAACCCAAGGCTTTGGAGCATAACGCAAAGGATCGATCGGGACTCCGCGACTTCGTTTTCTAAAAGTCTTCGAAGTTCGAACAGACTGGGTACGGAGATTATGACAGACAGCCCCGAAGGAGATCGCAATAATAAATCCTCTTTCTGAAGCCCTGCGCGGTCTCGACAAGGCAGAAAAAGAGAAGGAAAAAAAGAGATTGACCGCCGGGGCTCCAATACCACGTTCCTAGGAACTACGAATCAAGTTCTCACCCGATTGATGCATGCCTGAATCGATACAGCTAGCAATCCATTCTTGAGTGAGTAGGGCTGTGTGTCTTCCAGGAAAAATAGCCAGGAAGTTTCGAGTCTACCAGAGCGTGTCTGTGCGAGAGAGTGGACCTTACCCAGTCACCGACCTCCTAAACCTAGAATTTACTCCCAAAAGGAGCAAAAGAACGGGGATTAGGTCACGGAAACTACCATTCTTACAGGTGATCAAGTTGTTTATCATTCCCAGAAGCAAGACCTCTCCGAGTTGTGAGTTAAGGTAATCATTGATAAATTTCTCTCTCTAACTACCCCCCACCCCCACCTCTCTAGCTTTCTGGCTTTTGGTTTTTGTACAGTCTCTCTTAGGACTATGGTTGACTATGTCAGAGCAGCTCACTCTACGGCCAGCAGGCTCGATCGATTCGATCGACAGCTCCTCGTTCGACAGCTCCTCGTCCACTTCACCGACCGACAACGAACCTTCAGGACTGAAAGCTGGTGACTTCTTTACAGGTGTGCGGAGGGGGATTGCAAGGTTAGGATCAGTCTCAGGGAATCGAAATAGGCCTACGAACATTGATATAGGTGGTCTAAGACGAGCCAACCTATCAACTGTTTCTACCTCGCTAAGCACTGATAGATTCTTTAGCTCTCGAAGTAAGAGGCATGAGAAGAACGTAAGTAGTGTTGACGTCGAGAAGCCCTTGCCAAAGACGCCAAAATCCCCCCCTACTCCTGGAGGACTGCCACTTCTACAACAAATCAATCCATTCTCCCCCCCTGATACGCCGAAGCCGCTTATGCCATCTACGACAACAAACCCTCCTCCTGTACCGACAGAAACGACCGAATACCCATCTTCAACGACACGTTTCGCAAATATGAGCATAAGTCAGAGCAGTGTTGCTAGCTCTAGCAAACAAGAAAGTGGTGGAGACGATGACACGAGAGATATAATGACCCCGAGAAGCAATGGCCCGCCATCTGCCGGACCATCCCCTGCGCAGGCCCGTTCTTCTGGAAGTGGTGGAATACCCGCGCCTTCAGGGGGGTCTCCGTCTACACATCTGTCAGGTCTGATGTGTAACGTGCATCGCACTACTGGAAAGGAACCTCATCCTCTGGTTGGCGCTACAACAACAATACTAGGGGATAAACTTTATGTTTTCGGGGGCCGAATATTGTCACGGAAGAGACCTTCGTTAACGTCTGATTTATATGAACTTGATCTCATCCGACGGCATTGGACGAAACTCGAAACGACAGGTGACATACCTCCACCAAGATACTTTCACAGTGTCTGCCCACTAGGTGATACTAAGCTCGTGTGCTATGGGGGAATGTCCCCTGCTCCTTTGCAAACTCAGGCACAACCGGTAGCCTCGTCCCACAATGGATCAGATAATCAACCCGAGGTGGTTGTGATGTCTGATATATATATCTACGACGCCCCCACCCAGACTTGGTCATACATATCGACCTCGGATACTCCCCAAGGGAGATATGCACATTGTGCTACTATTCTTCCTTCGTCAGCAACCTTTTCCTCAGCCAATGCACCATCTGCGGCGATACAACACAATCCCCAAGGATCCAATCCTAATCAAGGCACAATTGGCATTAATCTTGACGGTACTGGGGGTGCAGAGATGGTTGTTGTTGGAGGCCAGGATAGTGCCAATCACTACATAGAGCAGATTAGCGTCTTCAACCTTCGCAGCCTCAAATGGACTAGCACTCAACAGCTAGGGAAAAGTTGCGGGGCATATCGTAGTGTCGTGGCACCTTTACCAGGAATGGTATCTGCACGGATTGGTAAGAGTTCCCCTACAAAGCCTGATAATGGTGGAACAAGCCAGGAGGCAAAAGAGCCCGGGTCTTCCATGTTGATATACTCGAACTATAACTTCCTCGACGTCAAGCTTGAATTGCAAATTCGATCGTCGGATGGAACCCTAACAGAGAAGCCGATGCAAGGGACGTTTTCGCCTCCTGGACTTCGATTTCCCAATGGCGGTGTTATTGATACAAATTTTGTAGTCAGTGGAACGTATCTCACATCGTCGAAGCAGGAATATGCATTGTGGGCATTGGACTTGCGAACCCTGACATGGAGTCGTATTGATGCTGGAGGGAATGTGTTTAGTCAAGGTAGCTGGAATAGGGGTGTGCTCTGGAATCGCCGCAATACTTTTGTTATCCTTGGTAGCCGGAAACGCAGCCTTGTCGAAGACTATAACCACCGGCGCATAAACTTTTCTAATGTCTGTATGGTAGAGCTCGAGGCATTCGGTCTTTACGATAACCCCAGGAAAGCAGCACCCATGTCGGGCTTTGTCTCTGCCAGCTCACCGTTTTCTGCCCCGACTTTAAGTATTACCACCAAGGCTGGATGGAATGCGGGTGGTCGATCATTATCTAAAGCCGCCGAAGAGCTGGGACAGACTGCTCTATCATTAAGGGAACTGGCAGATATGGATATCCTTTGCGTTGGTGGAGAGCGAATACCTGTAAATTCTCGCATTATCGCTAGAAGATGGGGGCCTTATTTTGTACAACTCCTTCGCGAAGGCACCGCAACACAAGATGGCAACGATGCTGCCACGCTACGCCCTGAGAACCTTTTCCGGGGTAATCAAAGTAGGAATAGCAGCATAACGATCACCCCTAGTCTCGGCTCCAACATGTCCACATCTTCCACTTTGAACAATCCACCTTCGGCAGACGGATCTGTCGAATCCCTAGCATTTACTCTGCCTCCTGATTCCAAGTCTCTTCCACCGACTTCCCGACCTCGAACACTCTATCTCCCGCATACACAGCTGACTTTACAATCACTCCTTCACTTTCTCTATACATCATCGCTGCCACCTAGCACCTCGCCTCTGTGCACGCCTCAAATTCTGTGCAGTCTTCTCCAATTGGCAAGGCCTTACAAAATTGATGGTCTACTCGAAGCAGTAGTGGAGAGGTTGCATAGCGTGCTAGATAGCAGAAATGCTGCAGCAGTATTCAATGCTACTGCCATGGCGGCCGGGGGTGGCCGTTCTACTTCAACCAATTCAGATATTGGAGATAACTGGAGATCCTTAGCTGAAGATTCCAATGGCAATGGGAATGGGGCTCCTACACTCCAACTCGGGGGGTTTGGGGGCGACCTTAGCTCTCGGACCAATCAGGCATTGAGAATCAATACGAGCGTGGGCAACTTGAGCACTGGCCAGGGGGGCAGAAGGCAGGAAGATGAAGACAATTTAAGTGTAACAAGCAGTATAGCTAGTGACATGAGCAGTGATATCAGTGGAAGCGTGGGTGCATCTGAGGGAGGCAGGAATAGCGGTAATCAAGAAGTCTGGCGTGGAGATATTAGTGCCGTGATTGGGTTGCAAAAACGAGGACTCAGAGGTCTAATGGAAGGTCGACGACTAAGAGAGAGAGGGGCCAGCGTGTCAACTCAACAGTCGCAACAAAGAGCTGGCTTAGGAATTGCTAGTGGGTAGCATTGAAAGGATGAGAGATAGGGGAGAATTCCGTGGCTACCAACACGATGATTGATGAATACATTACGAAGTCTTATGATACGGATTCGAATGATGACGGACGGCTGCGAAGAAGTTATGCTTGGGCCTTTCTCATGTATCTTAAATTGCGTTTTTGGCTAGCTAGCTTTAGTTATTGCGTTAGATATTGAGGTCTAGCGAATGAATATGTTTTTGTCTGTTGTTCGTGAGTCAGCCAGTCATGAGTATGATGCCAACGATAATCCCAAGGGAACCTGTAGGCTTTGAAGTCCTGGTCTCTTTAATTTTCACCACTATTTTAACAGGGGAAGTATTGATTACATTTTTAGCCTTCAAAAGAAGATTTCGCCTCCTACGCTCTCTATTAAACCATTTGATAATTTATGCTATATGTAAATAATCTTCAAGCTAAGTTACTCAGCTTTTCATATCCGAACCTTAAGAGCCTTCTTTTTAATTGAGCAACTGAAGTCCGTCAGGGATTCTGGAATCAAAAGTAAGGTGGTAAAGGCCTTAATGATGCTTCTAATGCTAAAGTAGGGCGGAAGGTACTTGACCTCCACATAATACCTATATATATATAAGAAATAATTAATCTGCTGGGCTATATAAATGGTTTATATTAAACAATTCACTCAGAAGTCCACTTAGATCTCCTAAATGAAAATACAACATCAGATTCGCACCAAGCAAGCTACAAGGCTGGTTTTTCGCCCTTACGATTTGCTAATAAAGATAATAGTACGAAACAATGAATATATTCCGCTACATATGATAGAAGAAAATTATAAGTAAGTAAGTACTTATAGTAAGTACGGTAAGTTTACCTTAAGCAAGACGAGGAGGAAGTCGACGGAGCCTCATAAATCACCTGCATAATCCGTGCATTAATCTTATCATTTATGCAGGAGGCTCGGCAAGACGTGCACCTTTCAACTTCCTGAGTAGCTTTCCTAACTCACCCCATACATTTTGTTGAGTGCCCATCCTCATGTTTTCCTCAACCACAATCAACCTACCCAAAAAGCTGCCATGATAGGAACTTCTGTTCCTGAGTATCTCTTCATTCAAGCTTGCATTATCGGCCTAACATTATGGCCTATTCTCTGCGTGCTCTATTGCGCATTAGCCGCTGCAAATTACTACTTCCACTTCACACCCATACCCTATCGACTTCCTATCGCTCTTGAAGCTTTAGCACTCGCAGAAGCCATCTTCTTTCTCCTCTTCTACCCTTTCAGATTCTACCTCAAACGCGAAGCTACACACCCACCTCCCCCCTCAAGAGAAGAGCGCCGAGAGTTGTTTCGTCGCTGCAACCTGAATATTACGAATGCCGATGCATATCTTCAGGACTGGTTCCTGGGAGCTAAGTCAGAGGAAATAAAAAAGGAGAATGTGAAGGAATTCTTTCTGTGGGCTTTCTTCAATAGAGGAGGCGAGCCGGGTGACGACAATGAAGAGTTGGAAGAGTACATTGGTGCTACAGAGAAGCTGCTGGGAAGAAAGATTGAGGGTGGAAGGGGTCCGGCACAATGTCTACGGCTCACTCTCGATGATCCGAAGATGCTGCATAGGAGTTTGATCTGGTATGCTGTAAGTATCCCTGGTTCCAGTTCGTTTTGAACAATAGGTATTACTCCAACCCTTTTGCAATGTTCCTGCCTGCGAAAGGATTGTCTCTTTAATTCAAAGCTAATTCGTGATTTCTGAGTAGTGCGTTGGATTTGTCGACTTCCTAACATTTGTGACGCTCCATCGACATGGATTTCACTTCTACAGAACCAGCATATCCTCGTTTTTTACACTGTTTCCTATTAGACCTCAAGCTCTCTTCACCTCATACCGTTCTCCTTGCAAGTATACGACCTACTGGCATCGCCCACACACCTCAAAAACAAAGCTCCCTGTAGTTTTCATCCATGGGATTGGCATAGGGCTTTATCCATACACAAAGTTCCTGAACGACCTGAATTCTAAATCTGACATCGAATC
Organism: Chlorencoelia australis; assembly: GCA_003988815.1. NCBI lineage: Eukaryota > Fungi > Ascomycota > Leotiomycetes > Helotiales > Cenangiaceae > Chlorencoelia > Chlorencoelia australis. The sequence goes on from QYAN01000088.1 coordinate 78,443, forward strand.
TTCTGATGCGAATGATCAAATAGGCATAATCGCTGTCGAAATCATGCCAGTGTCATTTAGAATAACTCACTCTGCTTTGGAGCGGACCTTGATGTGCGCTGAAATTGACCAAATCCTCCAAGCACACTTCACTCCTGAGCAGAAATTTGTGCTAGTATCTCATTCATATGTAAGTATATGATTTTCTGGAAGACTTAGAAATTTTATAGCAGACAGTACCCTCTTCTTTAGATCCAGGCTCCTCAACTCCTAGACAATGGCGAAACCCTTATTGATTTCTGGTATACTGATACCCAAACTTCCTAGGGATCTGTTATTACTACCCATCTGTTGAAAACTCCTTCAATTGCTTCTAGGATTGGACCAGTAGTGTTGATTGATCCCGTGTCAATCTGTCTTCACCTGCCTACTGTAGCATTCAATTTCACTAGGCGACTACCCCTAGCCGCCAATGAACTTCAACTCTATTACTTCGCAAGTATGGATCCTGGTGTTAGCCATACGCTTAGCAGGCACTTCTTCTGGAATGAGAACGTTTTATGGAAGGAAGACATGCAAGGGCGACAGGTTACTGTCAGTCTTGCAGGATCAGACCTTATTGTCGATACAGAGGCCGTTGGGTACTACCTGACGAAAGATGAAACTAATCTCAGCATGAATGGAACACTCATTGATCTCGAAGACGATCATTCTAGTGTTGAAGAGAATACGGGCTCTGACGAAGATGCTGTCGCGACCGAAGCATGGAAATACCGTCCTTGGAAAGGATTGGGAATTGAAGTCATCTGGTTTGATGGCCTCGACCATGCGCAATTGTTTGACACGCCCAAAACGAGGGAAAGAATCATTAAGGTCATCCGAGCATACTGTAGAAACTGACGCAAGTCTAGCCATGAAATTTAGCTTCCTTTTGATGTTTATGATGCAGCGACGACTTATTCACGCAAGTAACCCAGGGGTTAGGAGAACAACGATAGTTCTCATTGAAAAGCCGAAACTTCATCTTGAAATCAATCCAGTCTTATGAGGCCAGGAAGGTCGCGGGAAGATTAAATGGCTTTTGATTTTGCGATTGCAGCAAGTGGTGGAATTTATCACCCTTCACTTTAAGCAGCCTTACTCCGTAGTCTTAGACAATAAAGAGGGAACTCACTCCAAAATACAAAATAGTCACTATGCTCCAACTATATCCCAATTTCCCCATTGTAGCACAAGCAGAAATGATTTCCGCAGCAGGGAAATTGTAAAGGGATCGCCTAGATTTACCCCACGATCGGTAGCGAGAATTTATTTGCACACATATATAATTTATTCTAAGCAGAGATCGTTCAAAATAGTCATCCAATGACTCTCCAGGCCTGCTGGCCCAATGGCAAGGCGCTTGACTACGATTTCACAATTGGCATCAAGAGATTGCAGGTTCGATCCCTGCGTAGGTCATTAACAATTCGTTTGATATAATTTTTGTTTTTGTTTGGTTTTATTTTTATTTTTCCCTTTCATAAGTCCTTCTGCTCTTGTATTCAGACGAAGGTTTTGTGTTAAAAACTTTTCGTTTTTTAGCGATGTTGGTCGTTAGGAGTACCTTAAAACCCTTAGAACATCCCTCCACTCATATCCATATTGGAATTATCGCTTTGCCAGGTAGCACATTTCACCTTTTAACTTCAATTATAATCTCGATCTTAATTTCGAGCAACACTTCAATCGGCTATTTCTCCCCTTGCTAATTCCATCCCATATGAGATATCGGTGTCTTCCCCACTCCTCAGACAACAAAACGCTTATTCAATCATGACCGAGAACAGCTGAGTAGTAAACCAGGGCATTCAATTTCCGATTGTCGAGTTGGCGACGCAGGCTGAGATGTTAATTTTAAGCACGACTATACGGATGGGGATTGAGAGGGATTTGGGTCTGCAGGTTTCGATGTGTAATGTGTGTCTTTTTACATTTTATTGGGAGTTAGCTTGAAGTTGATGATGAGTAGTATTACGCATATTGTTTGTGCAATGGAGCAGTTGATAGAGTTATTCAAATCCATGGCAAGGTATTCTTCTCCATGCATGCTAGCTAATTCCGTACACAGAACCAGATATTCGAGACATAAACCTTAACTTACCTATCAAACATACCAGAACAATATTGAAACAGATTCGAGCATATCTATTAAAATATCATAGAAGATACCGAATCACGAAAGGTAGTGAGGAAATTCAAACGAGGAAGATTGCTGCATATTTATTTGGATACAAAGGGCCAAAGGCCGAATTTTCAAAATTGTAGTGATCTTTGAGAACTGTCTTCAACGTCGACCATATTTGAAGATCTCACATATCTCATCATGATTCTAATCTTTCAATAAAGTGGGTATCATTTCATACCCAGGAAAAATAGAACGCCAGAATCTGCTCGTCAATCCTCTCTCTCGCTCCGCTCCAAAACCCCAAACCTTCATGCATGCTATGCAAATTTAAAAATGTTGTATATGTAAAATGATCGCCGAAAAAGAAAACAAAGGAAAGACGCATGAGCACGCGTAGTCTATTTCGTTGGAGTCTCTTCTTTCCAGTGATGGAATAAACTTTTATATCTAGTCTCTGGAGAACTTGGTGCCGTGGCACACTTCAAATCCTCGGTCTTCCTTCTTCCCGATAGAGAATTTATAGAGGGATAATATGTTATACCTATGTTGGGTTTGATAGCCGGTGATGTGGCCAATATGTGATCGGTCCTCGGAGTAATTGGTTGGCTGTTTGAGAAGAAATCTAATTCTCGACCGGAGTTCTGTGAGTTGTAAAGAGCGATTTCCGGGAATTCAGGCTCGGGACTGCTTTCATCGGTATGAGAGTCAACGTCTGCATCCGAGCTTAGTTGGGATTGAGTGGTTTCGCCTGCTGAAGAAAAATCTGGGATTTGAAGGTTCAAACTGAGAGCCGGTTTATTAGGCGAGAAATTGAATCCTTGATTTTCTAGACTTAGACGTGGTGTAGTCATCGGCGTGATATGCGTAGAATGAGGAGCGGTTGCTCGACTTGGTGGTAAATATCGCCTGATAACACCATAATGGCTCTGAGCCGTTCGTAATGGAGGTCTAGACGAGCTTTTCCGACTCAGGGTGAGCTCTTCTTCGGCATCGTCATTCGAGTTCTTAAGGGTAAGACTGCCACCGTCGGTCCTCTTTCTGCCCACCTTCCGCATCGATGGCCGAAATGATCCAGCCGTCATTTGTCTTAGATCTACTTTACTAGGACCGAATACTTCTCTCACTCTGAGCTTTTGTACGGCAGCGTCTAATTCCAACTCAATAGCACAATGATTCCTTATCCGAGACAGTTTCGGCCAGGTCGCCCGCTCGCCTGCTAGACAGGCTTGAACCATGAACTCAGAAGTTGGATTCTTCAGCATTCGTGGAAAATCTTTGAATTCGATTTTAGGGAGGATGGTGATGTCTCCTGAGTATTTCTGGCTCAACACAGAGCGACATTTTGTAACCAAATTTGGGAAGACGCCGAGCTCGGCCAAGACTTGCATGCGATGTATTGCTTCGTCCTTTGCTAGATTAGTGAGTGTGTATACCCAGCCTGGACCAGAAGTTTCTTCGTTTTGGACATCGCGTGTGACTGATTCCTCTTCTCTCGCTAAGAAAGGTATAACATGCGGGTTGACTTGAGAAACAATAAAGTGATTCACGTTGAACATTTCTGCTAATCGAGTCATTGGAAGATCGTTGTCTACACTGCCATCAATCCAGCGTTGTGGTGTGGGGTTCCATGGGGAGGTCTCGCCTGTCAAAGGGTTTTTCACCAGAAGTTCTGCGGTCGAGAAAAGGAATGGAACGGAACATGATGCAGCTACGGCTGACCATATCATGACATTTGGTGCCGTGATATAGTTCAGAAGTCGTGGGAGTTCGTATACAGAAGCGGAAGAGACACAGATGTTGAGAATTCGGCGTGTGCGATTATAAGCCTCTTGAAAGGTCATGTCACCTAGTAATTCTCGCATGACTCTCGACAAATGCCGTATGTCTATCCAACAGCCTTCTGTCAGAAGTCGCCTCACTCGTTCGAGTATACCATCTTCTCGTCCATCCTCTTCGAACACTGCCAAGTCGCCGTGAGGAAAGTCTTTCAAGACCACGGGAATCTCTTCGTCCGTCCTTGTACACAGGACAGCACAAACTATGCTTCCCGCCGAGGCACCCGATATAATCCTAGGAAGAAGATGGGCCTCAAAAAGAGCTTTGAGGACGCCCACGTGTTTCATGCCGAATGTCGCGCCTCCGGATATGAGAAGCGCACTCCTCCCAAATGCCTGCCTCGTGAGGACCACTTGTTCTAATATGTCCTTTACCTCTATTCCATCCGGCAGACAATATTTGCTCATCTCAACCAAAGCCCGAATCGTATCTAGGGTCGAGTCAATGTATCGTTCAATCAGATCCTTGGTACCCACACGACATCGTCCATAGAGTTTGATATTCCCCATGCCTCCCAAATCTCTCGACAACGCAGTACGTACAAGTACCAGCATACTCTTGATATCGCAGCTTAGGCGCGCTTCGTCCAACTGCTTTAATCGTGCCTCGATGAGAGGAGCATCGTAATCTGGAGATGCTGGGTCGTGTTTCCATGCTTCGTTGTCCTCAAAGATGTCCAATTCTTTTGCAGCAGTCTCCCAAGCGTCCAGCGTCTCTGCATTTTTAAATCTCAATTCCAATATCTGCCTTATGTCTTCTTTCTTCCGCCTAGTGGATCTCTGCTCTTCTGTCAACCCATTTCGTTGAAGCAACACGTTGTTGAATAAGCATGCGCCGTCTTTCAAGACTCTAGCAGCCGGACCAAGTAGACCCCATTGCCCTCGTGAAAGCTGCAGTGGCAGTTTGTTGGCGCTATCGTAAATATCGATGTTCGATGGTTTTTTGACGTTGTTGGTGTGAGGATTGGGTGGACTTGGAAGGAATCCTAACAACACCATACTTCTTTTCGCGATGCGCCATAAGAAGCGTGCTGCTGCCCAAATTTCTTGGGGGGGGGAGAGGGGGTATTCCCAAGGATATTGGTTGAAACGGCGGAGGATGTGTTAATGGTGAAGGGTGAAGAAGAGGAGGGAAAAGTGATTGTTTGTTGTGTTGTTGCAGGGCAAGGAAAGGGGATAAGGCGGGAATACGTCGGCTAATTACCAATGCTCCAGGGTCGCGTCACAAGCGCAAGGAGATATGTCCAGGTGATATGTATATGATTTTTCTTTCTTTGCTATTGGACTACTGGACTACATGACCGTTACTCCAGATTTCACAGTGCGGAGAAGACTCCATGAGGAGGCGTCTTCAAGTTACTGGTGCGTCGCTCTCAGCTGATCTATTAGCATTGCCTATCAAATAACCGTTGAAGCCCCTTTTATTAGCTAGCTCGCTGAGTGAGAGCATGTAAGCCACGGACTTCAGCTCAAATTCTAGCTTGGATTCGTTGTACTAAGTTAGATGACTGGCTATATTAGTGTCAGTCCGCCTTATCAGAGCGCCCCCGAAATTCCGAACCCCTACCAACGGTACATCAGTCGGCAGATATGTATTATACGCAGGGCAAGTAGCTTCCACGTGCAGCGAAGGTTGTCCGGTCTTTCCATTATCACAAGCTAAAAGTGATACTTTCATGGCATTTCCGGCGAAGAGAATATGTCGTCATTTCAGATCACAAACGTAGATGTCCCCCTCACCCCCTATTACGATATATGGATATATGTATGGATGGATCTAGGAACAACTGAGCCTGCATCTGCAGTGCAACCAACAACCAACCACAGCTTGTATTGAGCATGTGAAAAGCGCCTCAACCATTCATCTACAGTATTGCACAAAAGGACTTCATCTGATGATAAATTTTAACATGCAAATTCTATATGTTGTATTCTAGATAAAGCAGATGGGTATACGCTTAGTTATGCTCTTGAACGCCGAGTTCCTTTTCAAAAGGCTTAGATACGTCTATCTAGCACCGAGTTCGTGTGCTCCCAGTAATCCATTCTAGAAATGACTGACAAACAGCCGAAAAATCTCTCATCCCCCCACCCTCATAAGTTAGTAGAGCTTGTCATCAGGGCCCATGACACCCTCAGAAGAAGCCATGTTGCATTGCCTAAAAAGACGTTTCTCTTCTGGAGAGAAAGCCCCAACAACTGAGTGAAGCACACCCTGATTGTTAAACAATACGAGATCGCCTTCCACCCAATCATGTGGATATACATATTTGGGACTTATAGCTGGTCGTTGCAATCGATACACCAGCTTGCGAATCTCTTCAAGATCACTCATCACCTTCCCGTCTGGCAGATGAATAGCCTTGATGGCTGAGGGATGGATTTGCACAGCTAAATTGCCCGTCACAGGATTCTTCCAGCACATCGGCAAGATCTTGATTTCTTTCTCGTCAATTGGAGGAAGTTCGCTGAGTGGGAGTTCCTTTCCTTCTGAGACCATACCCAATCCAGTCGGTGTGGATCGAGCAGGGCTCATCCAAATATAAGGATGGGGTGCGTATTCGACCTTGGCTGTTCGCACGAACTCCTTGTCTTCCTCACTCAATAGATTGTACATGTTCTGGCCAGAGACAAAAGCAGTTGTACCCAATGGCACATCAAGCTCCTCTCCAGTTCCATCGTCGTAGCGAAGAGTCTGGCGCCGGCCAGTAGGCACTTTCACAGCCAGAAGAGAAGTCACCTTCGGAGGGTTGAGCGTGTAGAGCGCAGCGTCAATATGCCATCGGTAGAAGCGGGTGTAATTCAAATCTTCTTCTGCTGGAATGTGGGTAGCGTGGAATACTTTGTGGTGAGGGTGTTTGAGTGTGATGTTTTTCAAACTTGAAATAGAGTCAGTCATCGTTCACAAGTGGAAGGGTAGAGGTACATGTTCCAGGAGGTATGGGACATCCAGGAGAAATGGGAACATTTCAGCTTACCCCTCGTATTCTTCATAAAATCCATTGCCAATCACTTGCACCTGTGGTTGGTGCGGAATCGTCTTCAAATCGGGATGCAGCACAGATCTCTTCTCATCTAATGTCTTTCCGTGGCCGTAATTGCTAAAAGGAAGACAGCAATGAGCATATGCGTGCCAAACTGGGGATTCAGAAAGGAGAGGGTTCGTATGCATACTCTGAAGCCTGGTCAAATCTCTTGGTAAGCTTATATTGTGCTTTCGGAGAAAGACCAGCCTGATCCTTCAGCACAACAACATGGGAATGATATAGATTATCTCGAATGATAGCAAAATCCGAATCACTCAGATCTTCCAAATCCACGTTGGAAATCTCGACACCAAAATCGATGGCAGAGGTGGAGGGAACCGTGAGAGGCTTGACTTGGAGAGATTTGACTGCCATTTTATACTATGGCTTTAGCTATTGCTTTCTTGTAAGAATGGATTTTCTGAATGGAGCGGGGAATCGAAGGAGCTCTTATATAGGTCGCGGACGACCGTTATTCAAAACAAAGCGGCAAGATAAGATAGGACGGACTTCCCCGATCCCCGATAGCCGATGAAGCGAGGCTGACTAATGGTCCCCCTTTTTGAATGACCAACGTTGGCAGGTTGCTAAATAGAATTGATGATTGAAACCTGTTTATTTCAAACCATTTGAAATATTGATAGACAGGTATGATACTAGGTATTAATCCTAGTACGTGATAATCTTTGCTCGACAATCGCTGAGCTCCAGCGGTGTTACCTTAAGGTAATTCAAGATAAAATTCAAATTCTTGACTAAAGTTGAGTAATTTAAATGCCAGATAAATTTCAGAAAGAATTACGAGATAAGTCCAGATGAAGTTGAAGTGCTTCACCATAGTCGAGTATAAACTAGTTAAGAATTAAAGATAATACTAGTGATAACGATGAGAAACCACATGACAACAATTTAATTTGGTAGTAAATCGACAAAATTTAATAGTCTCATCTAATTGAAGAAACATGACTCATGCACAAGAGGTTCAAAGGCAATGCCATCTTCCAATCTAATTACTGCGACATTAAAAATAATATAACAAGCTACTTATCCTTAAATCGTCGGTCATTGTAAAACGTCCTAGCCTTGCTATCAAGATCAACTCATTCCGCGCCCTACTGCCAGCTACGAAAAAAGCGAGAAAATGTTTGCAGCGGAAAGAAAGATCTGGGAAGATAACGATGAAATATAGTAGAGGACCGTGAAGAGGCTGAACGAATAGGAATCATAGACTTGGCTAGATCTTCAATATGACATCGGTCTAAGGTGCATAAACTACCTTTGCTCATCCGAAGTTTCGAAGCTATGCTTCCGAACTGAAGACTTGAACGAATAATTCGCTGAAAAGGAGAAGCAATATCCATTCATCGATTATGCTTTGCAATACTGGGCAGATCATGTTCTCAAAGTTGGCTAAAAGATTGAGATAGCCGTGTAAGTTTATTGATTTTGTCCAGTTGCCGCCAATATCTTGAGCTTCCTAAGAATCAAGCAATGCATTATAACATTCGAATACTGAGTACCTGAAATCCCTTTTTTGACTCCATACGGTTATTTTTATAATGTTCGCTCTTTCTTGATTGGAGAATGCTAAGTTTGAGATGTTCATTTCAGATTACAATAGCTTCAAAATCAGGACTGTATGGCATCACATATCCCAAGGGGTATAGGCTGCGGACCTCTCCATTGGGATGGGATGTAACAAAAAAGGTCCACCCACTTCATCTCTGTGCGTGGCTTGGGCTTTCGTCTTTGATACCGACCTTTAAGAAAGACTTAGATTTCACAAATGGAACGTATGGGCAAACAACATTAGTAAGGTCACTATTGTTTCCTAGTCGTTTTTCAGCACTCCGACTTCCATTAAAGCAAGTGAAACAGTGCTGGCCTCTAGTATGAAGTCATGCTAACACCCTAACTACTTAGATGTGCGCCTGTAGAAAAGGAGATCTTTTGTCCCGTTCGCCAATCAGTGAATTTAGGCAATATTCACAGCGCGAAAGGAACCGCCTTTTTGAGGCCATAACCGCAAATCACTTAGATATCGTTGACCTCCTTCCTGATAAGGATGAATTGGATACCAATGCAGTAGGTGATATAAGCTTTGCGTATCCTTTCACGCGGAATGTTTTTTCTATAGCCATCAACAGAGCATTCTTCTGATTCACTGAATTGACTGCGCATAACAACTATCTCAGAACCCCGCTTCGTGTAATAGGCGTCTCGAAGTGAAGTTGCTCTGCTTCAAGTTGCCAACCCAGGATATCAATTCAATCGATCGCTGAAAGTACACCCCTCTCAAGATTTCTCATCACAATGGCGACTCATGGATCTGCATTGCACTTATATCAGCTAGTGTCACAATCACTTCTAATCTTAATCTCCGCAAGCTGTTATTCATGGCTATCTACTCGGAGAACATTGACACATAATATGCAGAGATTGATAGATGCAAGGGCTGATATTCTAGCTCACGACGAGTACGGGAGGAACGCTTGGCAAGTTGTGGAGAAAAGTTGTTTAGAACTAGGAGAAATTTGACGAAATTGGTGAGTGTTTTGGCAGACAACAGAAGTTTTGTTTCACTGAAACCGCTCCAATAAATAGGAAGATTGTTCCTTTCAGATAAAGAGGTTCCAACTTGTCTGAAGCTTGAGGGACGTTGAAACAGAGATAAATTTCTTGGAATCGATTAACACAAGCAAGCCATTGTTGCTTTTTTTTTATTTTTATTTTTTTCGAAAGATTATCTAGCTAAAGAATATTTTGAATAATTATAGAGCGGAATTGGGAGCGAAAGGAGGACGTGAGCAAGGTTAATTTTTCTTCAAAGCACTCTAATCTCATCTGAACCTCTCATCCAAGTTAGTAGCAGTAAGCTGTGATCAATAACCTTGCAAGCTTCAAATGAAACCCAATACTCGAATGCTCTAGCTGGTTCGAAGCATTCGCGCTTCATTTGAACCTACTATAGGGCAAAACCGGCGGCAATTTTTCATGGGACTCTAAATTCTTATATGAGGTCTAGGCAAAGGTCTAGGCAAATCGATCTAACACTTGTCAGTTGCTGTTGGTATCCACGAAATGCTTCGCAATTTTCCACTCACACCGCCTCAAAGATTATCAATGTTTATTATAAATACTTTAAATTGACGTATGTCCTTGCCAGGTTGGAAATCACCTATAGCGGGGGAACGATTCAATTGAGAAATGCGCTCGAGTCTTCGGTCAAACTGCCAAAAGCGAAAGTTCGCTTCGAGTAAAAGGGGTTCATTTTACTCCTAGAAAATAGCTTACGAAGTAGTATCGCAAGTACCTTACTCTACTTAAAAATTGCTTTTCAGAAAACATAACTAATCGAAATGCGAGCTGAACGTTTAGAAAGACGAGAATGACTATGACTATCGTTTATTAGTGATAATTGAATGGCTTCAGCACAAGTAAACATGAGATGAGAGTTAAAGGTTGTACAGACTATGAAGTGATTTTATTCCCTGCAGTCCTACAGGGCTTGCTTTCTCTTTCAGGCATACTTGTAGCGATACCATCAGGATTCCGTTTAGAGGTGACTCGGATGCGTGATTGAAAGAGAAATCGTGGCGGGGAAGATGCATGCTGATTTGTGGATATAGATGACGTCTTCTACCTGCATTATCACAACACCATGGAATCATAATTGCTCCTAAGCATAAAATCCAGGCAGAAATAGTAGTTGTCCATCTCAAGGAATCAAGTTACTTCAATCTTCACTCGGTGTCTTCAATCATTTCTCCATTATCAGTTTTCCAATATGGTTAACTTAGCAGCATACGAGCAAATCTCTCCCGATTCCGGTTTTCCTATCACTCTCCACCCAAAATTCAATCCCAAAATCAAGGATCATGTGCCAGACGAACCTATTCGCACCGAAATTGAACCTCCCAAAGACCGAGCATTTTTTGCTGACCCAGAGAAGAAGTCTCTCTTTTCCGTTGCAAAGCCAGTTGATCTTACCGAATCAATTGGTACTGTTCTAGAAGAAGTGCAGTTGTCGCAACTCAATGGAAAGCAGTTGGATGAATTGGCTCTTCTGGTTGCTGAGAGAGGAGTAGTGTTCTTTCGGGATCAGGACTTGACGACTGAGGGTCAGATAAAGCTGTTTGAGCATTATGGTTCGTCTATGCTGAGTTAGACAGGAGATGGAAAAGCTTATGGTGAACAGGAATACTAGACAAACACCCAGCTCAAAAGGTTATACTTCCACGAATCTATTCAGGCTAACACTCAAGAAGTACGACAGCTAAATCATAATAGAACCAGCGCGTGAGTTAAGCATCGATTAACTTTATTGCCATTTCTTACGATATTGAGGTAGCACGTGAATATTGGAGGCAAGACAGGGGGCGATCACCGTGTAGAGAATATTTACACTCCTTGGGTAATTACCCTCGCTATTTAAATAACTACTGAGCACTGACATTAGCTTGCAATCTTAGCTGGCTGCTGAATGGCATGCCGACACATCGTTTGAGATCAACCGTAAGATCTCAAAGTCCGAACTAGTAAACAGTGTCTAATATGTCGGTGCAGCACCATCATATTCTCTACTCCGGATGGAGGAGCACCCCGCAGTAGGAGGCGACACAGCATGGGTCAATCATACCGAAATCAAACAGTCGAGAACCGAAAACTGACTCTAGCCAGGTTTCTCAATATGGCCTTTACGATGCTTTGAGTGATGCTTTAAAGGGTTTTGTCGATAGCTTACATGCTATCCATACTTCAAGATTGCAATGTAAGCGGTCGCGGCGCACTTGAAAGCAATTATTGGCTGACTGGAATTAGATGACACGATCTTAGATTCCTGGGGAGTGGGCCCAAACAGACCACCAATCGATACTCACCACCCGGCAGTACGTACTCATCCAGTCACAGGCCTGAAAGCTCTTAATGTTAATATCGGCTTCGTGACTGGATTTGCCGAGCTCAAGAAGGAAGAGTCAGATAAGTTGCTCGAGTTTTTCAAGATCCATATTCACTCTGCCGATGACCATTACGTCCGCTGGAAATGGGCTGTAGGCTCGGTGGCTATTTGGGATAATGTATGATTGTTTACTACGCCCGTTCTTTTCAAGTGCTGACTTTTACTTTTCAGCGCACAGCTGTCCACCGAGTTATCCCAGGGAACTATAAGAACCCTCGAAGAGGTATTCGCACAACGGTGTTCGGAGAGAAACGTAAGATACTCAAAGTCCTGGGGGAAAAACAACTTGAACTAACAATATGTTGGCAGCATATTTTGACCCAAAAAGCGAGAGTCGTGAGCAGAGATTCGCCAGGCTTGAAAAAGAAGCACAGAACAAAAAGTCAGATGGTATAGTGGAAGTGAATAGTAAGAGTGGAAAGGAAGTGGTTGATAGTGAAGGTGATACGGTATCGGAGGCTATCAAGGATTCGACTAATTAATAGCTCAGTGATAGCAAAAAGGAGGGAAATTTCGGAAAACTTACGGAAAGCTTTGATTAAGGATGGTAATATAGCCCTACTGTAGTAGAGGATAATGAAAATTAAGTTGGCTGACCACATTTTCTGGAAGCAACTGTTTCAAGTACACGAGTCTTATGGCAAACAAAGACATTGTGCTTCTTATAATGTAAGATCTTGCAGAACAGCATAAACCACAGGAGAAATAGATCTATTTAAGCTATAAAAGTCCTCAACAAGCAAGGAGTGATCAAACCTATTCAAGGAAGTCTGAAACTCGGAATAAGGCAGACCTGTAAATATAAAACTAGAAGCATATATAATGAAGTGATATCAAAACACTCATAATTTAGAGTGCATTAGAGTTACAAAAATCCAACAGGAAGCTCCATTAAGCGTTTGCTGTGGGAGCGGGCCGTGCGGTAGCCACGTACCAAGTGACGTCCCCCTTATTGAGTGATTCAAAGGTCTTCTTAGCGAAGACATAACACGATACAATGGCCTCCATTATCATTAGCATATATAGATTTTTTGATTCAATAATGTTTCTCAGGAAGTTACAACTCTGGACTATCCTACACGGACTTGCGAAATCGATAGTGATAGAATGATTCTTTGCTTTGCCGAGTAAGTCCATTATAATACTAGATAATGTACATAAACACAATGCAAAAAAGAGACAGTGGAAACACCCAAAACTTTCTGTCAAAGAAATCCTCAAATAATGCATTGTATCACTCTATGTCAAGCACAATAAGCTTCGTTCAAACAAAGGAAGTACTACCCTAAAGAAGCCAAAAAAAAAAAACAATGTCGCAAACATTTCTTCTTACCCCTAGATCCTCCTCTCCATCTCTATACTCACCTCCCTAGGGAAACAATATAAACATGTGCAAGTATCTCTCGACATTTATCCCTGCGGGTGTGGCTCCATCGTCCTCCGCCCATGTGCCCGCTTCCTTCTGAATCCAAAACGAGGCAAAGAGAATCCCCCAGATTGTCCACGGTATGCTGAAGTTAGTAAGTCTGTCGCGTATTTATGCGTGAGATGTAGGGCTCTATTATTTGAAAAGATGAACTAGGAAGAGGAAGGTCGATCCACCACTTTCTCCTTTCGAGACTTCCGTGGGTGATTGATTCTATTACCTCAAGGTTTGGCGACTGATAGATTTTTGAATAATATATATTTATATCGAGCAAGAATGTTTCCGGTGGAAGTGATGAAATGTGTATATATGAAACAGATGAGAGTTATGTTAGATATCAAAAAACCAGTGAGCCACACTTCATTAGTTGCTAGCGAAAATATGCAACCCCTTCACATGAACTACTCCTGATCCCTATCAAGATATATAAATCAAAATGCCAAAAGCCTATCAAGCTGCATTGTTCGCATGCCGGAGTAGTAGCACTACCCATTGGCTAGTCCTGCATTACATGGACCTTCCAACGCAGCTCCCCCTCTAAAATCAGGTCAGCCCCAACTCCTAACCGAGACTTCTAAGAGTCTGTCAGAGTTACTTCTGGCAGCCTGGAGTTTTGTTGAGTTTTTCTTCTTCCTTTTTTAAGTTTTGATTTTCTTTTCTGAAGGTTGTTTTTTTAGTGGCCAAAACTGGATGGATTTACTTACCTCACTAAGCATGTTTCAGAGCATTTCATTTATAGCTTAAGGAATCCAAGCAATGAAGTTATGTCTAGGCAACCTATGTAGCTGGAATTGAAGAAGGATTTTTATTTCTCTACGACTATGTGACATGAGAAGCACTAGGATTTTTCGAGGGCGCCAATCACAGAATAATATACATATGGGTATTGTAATGATGTCTGTGAATGGATTGAAATACAACTCTATGCTATTACATTATGGGCATATTTAGGTGCGTACTTCACTCTTGGCACTTCTCGAAGGTTTCGAAATATATATCGGAAGCGGATTGCCATTCCCCGGCAGATAATGGCAAAGTCACGTCAATAAAGCCTACAGCCCCAACGACAGAAAACCCAGAATGGTCGCTCCGCAGACTCAGAGGCCAAGTATTACTATGGCGGGTTATTGACTGAGTTCAATAAAGGGATAAGAGATATACATTAAACTCAGCCACTAATATTCTAGTATACTTTATGTAGGTATCACCGGTAATTGCAATTACGAAAAACAAGGATGACAAGGGAATAGTAGTAACAAGTTGGTTCAGATTGTAGTTCTATTCTCTACGTGCTATCGATGAGTCATGAGCTAGTCCCAATCCGGTAAGTAGGCGAAGGAAGGCGAACTGAGAATATCCCAACACTTTATCTTTATAAGCTATTTCCTTTTATAAATATTATTAGTTATGTAGGTATTACCGGTAATTGCAATTACAAAAGATGACTAGGAAATAGTAGTAACAAAGTTGGTTTAGATTGTAGTTCTATTCTCTACGTGCTACGTGTGGTGTTGATATGTGCTTATGACTCGATGAGTTATGAGCTAGTCCCAATCCGGTAAGTAGGCGAAGGAAGGCGAACTAAGAATATCCCAACATTGGCAGTTCTCTTTTTTATGGTTAGGTAATATTTAAAGATCCCGAAAAATGCGAAGTATAAAAGAAAATACTTTTAGTAGACCGTATCCGTAATTGTAAAGAAATCCTCCATTCCATAACCCTTATTCCGTCGCCTTTTGCTCTACCCCTGTATCCTCTCTTTGTACCCAGCCTTCTACTCGAATTTGAAGTGTGTTCGTGTCGAGTAGTGTTTGCAATGCCTTGATGGGAGTAACTTTGGTTATAGAGTTAGCGGGGTTGTTATGCCCGTTAATCTACCTGATCTTTGAGAGCTCCTTTCTCTCATAGAATTGCCTAATAGCCATGATATTGATTATTAGTTGCTTTTCCTTTATGGTTTTAAGTTTGACTATATATTTATATAGTAAATATAAGTCTGTGCAAATAATCGTAAAAATATCCTTAATATCTAGCTGTTTAATAATAAATTTCAGGGTTAAGCTAATAGCAATGCTAATATTGATTCCGCTAATCATGCCGTATAGCTCTAACGCAAGAATACTGCGTATTACTTTTTTGCACTTTGTAAAGCTATAATAAATTAAATTTCCTTTTACCTTAAATTTATCTTTTTTAATTTCTTTTTCATTTATTATAATAATAATATATCTGATTTAGAAGCTGTAATTTTTATTATTAGTAAATAATCTGTTGATAAATATAAACAGCTTTATAATTTTAAGCTTAAATTTAATAAAATAGAGATTTTAACTCTTATTATTTCTCTGCTATTTTAAATGCTTATTTAGTGCTTTAATGTTATTTGCATTTAGATCTTAGTATTATACTATAACTAATAAATTATATAAAGCTTTTAGTTAATAAATTGTGGCGATATAGGCGCTATAGGCTCTTTATTTAAGGTAGGTTTGCCTATATTTATTGCTTTTTATATTAATTAGCTTAATTTGGTTAGCTTAGCTTTTTTAAATTAAAGTAATACCTTTTCTAGTTTGATTTTTAATTAGCTTATAGCTATTAAAAATTAATGGATTATTAATAGAAAGTATTTCTACTGGTTTAGCCTTAAGATTGGCTTTTATTAGTTCTATAGCTTCTAGAATTATAAATATATTATTTTTAATAAAAAGAATATTATTTGTTTATATTTTAACTATACTAACTATATTATTAATGGTAATTATTAAGCAAGGGTTATATGTCGAGGTTTATATGTATAACTTCTCTTTATAATACTTGTAGTAGGTATTAAATTAATGTGTTTTAGCCTTCGCAATGCTATATAAAGGTTTTATTATCTTTATAATTGTATTTTTAGGTAGAATTGCGGAGATTTCTTTTAGAGGTTTTATATATATAGTTTTGTTAAGGGTTATAGTTAATTATATATATGCTTGAGTAATATTTTATAGGTAGATCTTAATATTTAGTATTAAAGAAGGTGCTAAAGTTAAAATGAAATGTTGGCTAATTTATTAAATTATTAGCGATTATATTAAGATTTCCTTTTTTCCTTTATTATTATAGCTTTAAATAATTAGTCTTAACTTTTTATATGAAGTACTAGCGGCTATATTCTTAATTTTATTAATTAGCTTTAAGTTAAATAGTTTAATATTTTTTATGATATACGGATTATATGGTATAAATTTAAATATGTCTTTATTGATAAGTTTATTAATTTCTTGCTTTTTTAATATTTTAAATAGTTTTTTAGGTGTTATAATAACTTTTTAAGCTTGTAGCTTTTTAAAAAGCTTTAAATTTAATACTTTTTTTGCTAAAAGATAAGTAGATGTAAGTGGGGTGTTTTCGATAAATGCGGCTATAAGGTAATTATTATATTTATTGTTTAGGTGCTATTATTATTGGTTATTTGTTTTAGGCTTATTTTTTAATTTTTTTGGTCTTTTTTATTAGCGAGGTAAGTTGTTGTTTTGCTGTATAAAATTCTTATTATTTTGTATAGAATTTTTATTATTTTCCTTTTATTTTATATATTTTGATTTAATCTGATTTTTATTTAAGAGATTTTTATTAATTTCTTTATAATATAGCTTAATAATAGTAAATTAAAATAATACTAGTTTATTTAGTAGATTAACTATATATATTTAGCCCTTTATATTTAGTAAAATATGAGATCCAGTTTATTTTTCTTTTTCTTTTTAAATAAGTATTTTAAAATTTAGTAGAAAATTAAGTAAATAATATATTTATAGTTTGTTTTATATATATAGAGCGTTAATAACTTAATATTGAGTATAATACTGCCTAACTTCTTTTATAGCAGCTTTTACTGCTATAGCTTGTTATATAACTAACGGTATAGGTAGGTCTATTATTGTTATTCTGGGGTAGGCTTTAAATACTAGAAGAATAGGTATAATGCCATTAGGTTCAGCCGTATTATTTATAGTTTTTATAGCTATTTGCAGTATAATTTCCTTATTAGTATTGCGTAGCTTTTTTTAAATAATTTAGTATGTGCGGCGGAAAGGTGCGTGGTAGTATTTAACTATACTAACTAACTAATATACTTTTACTGGAACTTTTTTAGTAGTTACTATTATAAGTAAAGCGTGCTGCTTAAACTCCTTTAATATAAAGTTTATACTGGTATTATATATAATGATATTAGGTAGCTTAATATAGATATTAATTTAATATGCTTATAAAGCGTCCTAAGTATATTATGCCAATATACTTTTTATAAAGCATATAGTTTTAAAGCGTATAGATTTATCTATAATATATAATATAGATAAGCTATTTAAATATATAATATTAATATATATATAGTAGTTAAATTTTTAATTGTTATATAGTATAAACTTGAATTTACCTGGTGATTTGCCGTGTATTTAGCATATATGGCAGTACTTGGTTAGGTGCTGAATAGCTTTAATATTAATATTATAGCTAGATTGTTATAGAACTTGTATAAGTTTATATATAGAAGGGTAGTTAAATTATTAATATAGCTAATAAAGTTTAATATTAATTAAGTGGCATTTTGCAAGCTTATTAAAATAATTATAAATTATATTTAATTTAAATAGTTTTAAAAGTATTTAAGGGTAGCCCTATTATTAAATAATTGGGATCTTTTTTTTGCTTTAAACTAGTATATTTTTAAGATTATTAAAATATATTTTTATATTATTTATATTTTGCAAATAGAGTAAAAATAAAGTATTAGCTAAAATTATATAAAAAGTAATAATTTCCAAAGGTATTTTAATATTAATAATACTAATAGATATAGTTATGCTAATACTAAAGTAAATTTTAGCTTGGTTAGCTTTTAATTTATTAAGTTAAAGAGATTAATCTTTATTTAATATTTATATTTATTTATAGCTAGTAATTAATATTTATGCAGCTTTAGTATTAATGAGAATTCCTTGAAAGGTAGAGGCTAAGTACCGAGTGTTGATTGTGAAAGTAGATAAAGCGTTATTAAAAGTAGGTGTGATTATATTTATTTAAGTAAATATATGCCTAGCTAATTACTTATTTAAGTAAGTAACTATTTAAAAGCTTTAAATTTTTTCTAAAGAGGTTAAATATAATATTTTTATTTTAATATTATTATTATTATTATTAATTTTATTCTTAAAGAAGATTAAATTTATAATTAAAGCTTTTAGTATAGCTTTATTATTAAATATATTTTTATATTTTAAGATATATTAGTATATTTATTGTTTATATAATAGTTTATCTTGTATATATAGTTGTTTTTTAAAGCTATTATAAGCTTTTTCTTGCTTTTTTTTAAAGTACTTAATTAACTAGTATCTTACTTTCTAATAAATAAAGCATTTCTTATTATTATTATTATATTAAAAGTGGCGGTTTTATTCTTTTTTGCGAGTTTGACGATTATTTAATATATATATACCTTTATAATATTAATGGTTAGTATAAAATTGTTTATTTTTTTTAGTTATAGTATTATATACTTATATACTTATTTATTTCTAATTAGCAGCTATAGCTATTAATGTTTAAAGGTTAGTATAAAGTGCATTTAGTATAGTTGCAGGTTTATAATAAGCAGTAGCATATTTAGGTATAGATTGATATGCCGTTATTAGTTGATTTTTTATTGTATCCTCCTATTGGTGTGACGGAGCTAAACCTAGCTGTATTTCGTAAAGTTTTTCAAGTAATAGCTCGAAATACTTAGCTATGCTTTTGCTTTTATTTTCTTTATATTATATAACTAAGTAAAGATCTATAAAATATTATCTGCCTAGTATTTGCTAATATTATTTATTTATCTCAAAGTTCTTTTATATTAGCGTGATTATTATTTTAAATAAAAATTATCTGCCGCTAATTTTCTGGTAGTAATATCGAAGTACTTGGCCTTTTAGCATAATTGGAAATGCTAAATAATATATATTTCTCTGGATATTAGCCTAAGTATATTAATTATAGAAAATCTGCAGGTATAAGCTAAAATTGTTTAGTGGTTCTTTATATTTCAGGTTGTTATTATAGGCCTTTTGCAAGTTTATAAGATTTTTGTTATTTGTAGGATTGGATAGTATGTTGCTAGGTGCTAGAAAGCTTAGATAAGCTGGTGGAGGTTCAGGTAGTAGTAGTTAAATAAATGGTATGCTTGAAACTGTTACTAGTGGTGCGGGTAGCATATTATATGATATATTTGAATTTGGTATTTAACCTTGTGTTAATTGTTAAGATAAACTTCCCGTTTGCATGTTATTATTGGCGGATTGGCCTTAATTTAATTCAAATTATGCAATAGTAGTATTAAAGTTCTAAGGGGTAGTTGTTATTATTGCAGGGTAGTGGATTAGCTGTAAAGTAATATTAGTAGGTATTACTGGATTAGTTATAATAGGTATTATTCTAGAGGGCACAGGATTTATAGCCGTATTGCCGACTATGCCAGGTGTTATGCTAACAGGTGTATTGCTAGCTGGGCCAGTTATTATGCCCGTAGGTGTAGTGTTTGTACTACTAGCAGGTGTAATGCTTGCAAGTGTAGGGGATTGTGCCATAATACTTCTTGTTATAGCTCTTTCTTTAGAGTTAAATTTCAAGTTGAATATATTTTTATCTATTATAAGTTGCTATTTAATTTTTTAATTTATTTATTTGTAATATACTTATGTATATATTGCTTTTTTAAGTTTGTTATTAATAATAATCCCTTTTTTCTTTGCAATATATACTTTATTTTGATATAGGTAATTTTGTAGCATTTGTATAATATATTTATTGCTAATATTAAAGATATTTCTAGTTTAATTATTAAAGTTTTCTTAATAGTCTTCTTATAGGTTTTTATTTTTGCTATTAGATTCTTTATATTCCTCTAATTGCCAAAGGATATATATATTAACTTTAGCTTTAGTAAGAATTTAATTACTGGGATTAAGGTTTTCTTTTCATTTATTAATTTGGAAGTTTATTTTTGGGATATATACTATAATAACTGTTTTTTATAGATTTCAATAATTGTACAGGTAGGTAAGGTATTTATTTATTTGTGTAAGGGTTGTATAGGAAAGGAGTTGTGTAAAAGAGGGTTGTGTGAAAAGAGGGGTAAGGTGTAGAAGAGGGGTAAGGTGTAGTGAGGTGAATGAAGAATATTGGAAATGATTTTAATGTAGTTTAACGTAAATTTAGAGATTACTAGGTGTTTAAAACCTAGCTGCGAACCTCTAATTGCTGTGTAAATATTGTTATTTTGCGTGATAGACGCGGGCTTTAAGATTACTAGGTATATAAAACCTACGTGCAAATCTCTTAGCCTTTAAATATCTCCAGTCTCTCCAAGCTTCTAACGTGCACAAAACGCCAGTTGCTTCTTAATTCTTAAGTATTCTCGAGCACGTAAAAGAACAGTATAATAGGGACGGTTCTTTGTCGTTTTTTCGAGGGTACCGAGCTAATCTATAGTTTGTAATAAACCACTGATTAGTGTAGATATCACTGGTAATTGCAATTACAAAAGATAACTAGGAAATAGTAGTAACAAAGTTGGTTTAGATTGTAGTTCTATTCTCTACGTGCTACGTGTGGTGTTGATATGTGCTCATGACTCGATGAGTTATGAGCTAGTCCCAATCCGGTAAGTAGGCGAAGGAAGGCGAACTGAGAATATCCCAACAAGTTATAAGTTAATTATTATTATAATCTATAATTAGGGCTATCTTATACTAGTTTATATATATAGCCCCTAGGAAGACATGTTAATCCGTCCCTAGCTATTGCAGCTCATAGGTGAAATAATGTCTTAGAAGTAGAGATGATTATATATTCTTTAGATAATGTATAGGGCTTTCGCAGCCGGTGATAAGCCTATAAGATACAGTCAGTACAAGGCTTGGCATCAGACAGTGCAGGACCTTACAGTTGTCTAAATTGGAGAAGAGGAAAAAGATACTCTTTTGGAAGCTGGCTGTCATATGAGATTCGTATTTAGTGTTCCGCAAGTCCACGGCAAGTCTGAACTTTTGCATATATATTTGATGGAATTGGACTCGACTCGTCTACTTTATGAGAGAAGCTCAACTTACCTCGGGAGTTCAAGTTAGACTCAAGTCCATAGTAATAATATACTCATAATAGCGTTATGCCGTTATAAGTTGTATATAAATAGTTATTAATATAGAGAGAAAGAAGTTAGATAATGTGTAGTTTAACTAAATAAAATATAAGGAGAAATATTAGTAATTTTGCATTCTATTAGTTAGCGTCCTCAGCCACCCCCAAAACATAAGATAAATTCTCGAGTCCGACTCGAACTCTCGGATTAAAGATCTAATAGACTTGTACAAGTAGGCTGCGCAATGGGTACCCATGGGTTTACCCGTGGGTTAACAGAATTATCCGTAGACTAATAGGGTTATTGATAGATTAGATTAGATTATAGCTAGATTTTTAGGCTTTTAGAAAAGACAAAAATCTTAACTGCATACGTAAAGCACTCGTCAAAGTTAATGGTAAAATTCCCACCCTTTTCAGATTGTAGTTGGATAAGTACAAGTGAAGATACCGGCTATTCGACCGCTAAGTTGATGACATTTGCCGGCATATATATGGGTCTAATATCATTTCTATTGCCGATAATAAACAAGAGCAACCTTGACTTCCCAGCAGGGGCTTTCTCACACATAATTCGAATCACGAATGTACAAATATGATTCTCCTAGTTTATTCTATCTAGAAATTTTTGATGAATTGTCACACTAATAGCCCCTAAGATAAAATGTGAGTGCAGTTGTAGTCGTTAATCATTGATACATTGACATCATCAATAACAAGTTCCCAATAAAAGAGGCTGAAGGGTTCATCAGCTTAATCAAGAGAGATGGAGAGACGATGTTGCTTAATTTTACTAATCTAATGCTAATGAAAGAAAGAATAAATAGCAAACATGCATCATGGTACTAACTTAAGGGTACCTGGCTAGTATCTTTAAACCCAAATTCCTAATTCTACTAACATCTAGAAACGCACAATATTTGTCTCCCGAAATACATTTGATTTATTCTCCAAGTCCCTAATTCGAATGCTTCAAAAAAAAAAAAAAAACGAAAAACAAAATTCGTTAAATCAGACGCCTGCCAACGCGGGTTTGATGTCTCGCAAAGAAGTATCTCATCTCACCATGGCCTTACCAATTCTAAACACCCACTGTATAGCCGAGAGGGAACATTAAGTTGGGTTAGATTCCCGTTTCGATAGACCATCCCCCGAAGAATTGGGTTCGTAGATTTGGACTTTTGAGCCTCGTAAGCCTGCTATGCCTTGTGTGCCTCTAATTCTTCTAGGTTTAGGTTCGGTCAATTGATTTTGAAGTGGTTGAAAATCGCAGCGGATGATGAGAACTCGAAGGTATTGTCTGCGTCGTGAATGGATCGCTTATTGATGATAAGTGGAGGTCCGATACGCTGAGGAGGTGTGAGGGGTTTGAGTTTGGTTCTTGTATAGCTAGATCGGTGAGAGAATGAGGGAGACTTACTTGGCCTTGCACCAATACCAGAAAGAACCAAGTCTTGATCTTCCGCTTCTTCTTTGATTTCTTCCTTGGCTTCCATAATAGGCATACACTCTAACTCTTCCCCTGGTTCTTGCTTAATCCAGATTTGATCCTCCACTTCCATGTGGGGGATCGGTTGTTCTGTTCTGAAGATGCGTTTCTCCTTTTCCATAAAGGACATAAAGCGTTCAACTTCAATCTTGTCGCAGACCTCCCCAATTTTGTGCATGACCAATGCTAGGGTGTAGCTGATAATGACCCCTCTTGTAAATCCACTTCCAACCCAAGTCTTTCCACAAATGCCCTCATCTGCATGATTGTCCGCCGGCCATCTAAAGCTCTTCCTAAAGGTTCCTCTAGAATATCGAGTGCCTTCCAGCTCTGGCTCTGTGAAGACAAAGTAGAACCCATTGGCATTATAAGGCATATATCCACCGGTCCCATCCACCCCCCAGATGGGATCATGCTCGGGGCATACCTCAGCACCACGAGAAAGACGGGCGAGTGTATTCAGGTCCTCTACTGTGAGTTGTGGTCGCACCTTGAAAGCATAGACTGATGGTCTCCCATGTCCAAACGCTTCATACCTCAAGAAGTACAAACAGTCGCGTGCAAACCTTTCTTCTGCTGATAACGGAGTCCATTGAAGCATTCTAATCAATGTCGGTGTCACTGCTGGAGGCGGCGCATGAAGATTCTCCACCTCGGCACGCAACACTGTATGAAGGTTTTCCACAATTAAATTAGCTTTGTGCTGGCGTTCATCTTTCTCTGCTTGTAATTAGATCCTCAATATCTCCTGCATTTCTTGGACTGTCCCATTCGGATCGAGCTCCCGAAAGGCGCATAGAGCCCTCCACCATTTCCGAGCCTTGGCTTTAGGAGGCCAATAATACATTGTTCCTGGGCGGTATTTGTTCGGATGTGGATTCAAACGAATGATCAGGAATTTGGTCGTCTTATCCGATACGCCATTGTATTTGAAGCCATCTCTAGACGAGTAAGTAAAGTCCAAGCTATTGTGGGCGAATGTAATTTGATGGTTGACGAGAGGCAAGTTGTCTCTAACGAGCCTAGGTGTAATAGCCATGATGAAGGAAGAAGGTTGATCGGAGGGTAGAATTTACGTCGTAGTCAAATAATTAACTTTCGTTTGTCACAATTCTCAATATGGAGTAGGGAATCCGGATGCCCGTAGGTGTCTCAAGAAGAAGCTAAAATATATGAATGATAGCCGTTTAAGTTGCATTAAGAAATTCGGTTTGTTGGAAGTAAGCTCGGAAGGGTTGATAAGGCTCTTCATGAAGTTATGAGATTAAAATTTCAAAAGAAGAAAATAAAGACTTCTAAGGAAATAAGGTGGGAGCCTTCAAAATATGCTAGGGGTGCAGACACTAGTCAATCAACAGGAAAGATATTGAGCTAGCTAATGCATATATCCACCAAAGAAAAGGTTGAGAACTGCAGCGAAGATTTCTACATTGTTTTCTCTCCAACTAGCAATTCTGTGCGCCCAGGGAGAAATTCGCCTGATCATTCAAGTCTCTCACTTTCAATTGAAACCTTCATTCTAGAATGGTATACATAGCTCTTGGACGAGAAGATCACTGCTGGACAGCCATTCTCCAATACGAGCACTTGCTGCTTTTGAAGACAACACAACAAGGAGACGGGTAATTACTTAAAAAACCCAACTCAAATCTGAATTTACCAAATCAATTTAGGTAACTTTTTCAAGGGGGAAGCCTAGATGAGTCGAAAGCGGGAAGCTGCAGTAGCTGACGAGGGTCGACAGATGACTTCTTCGACGGTGAGAAAACAAAATTTGGGGGTTGAAGTCACACCGCTCATTGATCTCAAACATTGCAATGTTTTAGCAATGAGCCTCATCACCATGGGACCGGATGCCAAATGTCGCCGGACGAGTTGACCTTACGACTAATTTCTGATACTAGGGGGACAATGTGCTTCTTCGTTAGCTAAAAAGAAAAAAATTACACACTCTTTTTTCACTTGTCTTCTGAGCACATTGATTTACCTCGATCAACACTATTGGACGCCAAGGTACTCTTATAGGCTTGACTATGTATTCGTCTGTCTAGTAAACTCCGTCGGCTTATTATCAACCACCATTCCATTGCTTGCCATTTCTGGCAATAGCTTACGAACTGAACAGGACTTACTTCTGAAAATGATAGGATTACCACCTCCGATTTTATCAGGCAAATGAATATGTTTGAAAGAATTACACTGATTCTCTAAAGTTGCGAGAGTAGTTTTGTGCTCTCCAACCTCAAATTTTCCAATGTCGAGCGTATTTGGTTGAAAAGCGATTCGCCCGAGCTTCGTTGCTGTCGTGGGCAGTCAAAACTGGACTTGAGAATTCAGGGACGATGCTTGGGAACAGTGAAGCTGGACTGGTAGATCACGTTTCCAACGCAGATAGAAAGTCTTGAGTCGTGGTATGGTGAACTGAGACTCGTCTGTAGATAGTACTGTTGTACCAAATCTATCATCGCCTTTGGTTTTGTAGGCTTCGTGAGCAATCCCAAGAATGTCGACAATAGGTTTGGTCATTAAACCCATGACTGATCTACCGTAGGATCACGTGTATGCGTAAACAGGCCGATTTCTTTTGGCCTCATTTTCATGGTACGCGTCTCTAATTCAACCACCACGCGAGACTTTCCATGATAAAGCCAAACATCGCCAAACTCGACAATTGTCCGGCCCCATAATGGCGTCGAGTACGAAATCTGAGATGATCCCTAATCACTTAACTTTGCTAATTGGACTATAGCACGAGAAGAGCGAATGCAACAGCGCCTTCGAGGTGCCCAGTAAGTCCCTAGTTGATTCCTTGCTTTGGTAAATACATCTTATCTAACAAACGTTCCTTTTCCCTTAGGCGTCGACAAGTCAAAGATGTCGACTTTGGGCTTATGTTCCCAGCTCTGGCTCCTGCAGCTCCTGAAATCGCACAGCAAACAACGCCCGTTCAAGCAATACCAGAGATAATCCCCCAGAGAACAGAAGAGGAGACGTCGAGTACTAGAGGTCGCAGTAGACCTCTGAATGACGTCTTCGTGCAAGTGAGCGTCCCGCCTCTCAAACCAAGCACTGCGAATGATGCAAACACATCTGCGAAAAGAAGGAAACTTGACACAGATGAGACGCCATCATCTTCAACTAGGAGCGTGCGCTCCGTACGGCAAATCCCTATACCTGACGATATATATGCACTACCTGTAGACGAGGATAATCTACCGGACACCTCCAAGCAGGCAGTCGACCGTTCAATGCAGGATGAAGAAACAAGTGAGCTAGACGTGATAGCGGAAACTGCGCCGATTTCCCTACCAGTGCCAAACAAGTCAGATCTTGCACAAGAACAGACAGTTGAGCTACAAGATACCGGACAGGATGAGGATGAAGAGTCCGCTGTGAATCAGGATTTACAGGATTCAAGTTTGATTGATTTTGCAGACAGTAGGACCTTTCAAGAAGAGCAGATAATATTGGATGTATCAGTCTCTGGGAGGAAACGCAAGAGAGGAGAGTTCTCAAAGGAGATTGCAGCACAATCAAGATTACAAGTAGAATCTAGTGAAGATGATCTACACATTTCAACAAACACAGAAGTCGATGCTGCACCTAGAAGGCGCTCCAAGCGGCGGTCAACAGAAACGTTACCCCCTAACCCTGAAGGAGAAGATAGCATTGACGAGGTATCTCTAGAAGCTGCGGAAGCCATCGATGAAGAAGAAGCATCTCTCCGATTGAAACAGAACCGCCGCACAAGGATTTCCTTTGCCTTGCCGGAGGCAGACGACACCGATGATGCTTCAGCCCAGTCTCCACCACGCAAGAAAAAGCGAGGCCGAGGACGAAATGCCAGTCCTGCACAACAAAGTCATCTGAAGAAAGGCATGCCAAAGGGTAAAGATAAAGCCCCAGACGCCGACAATCAGAACAGGAAACTCAAAGTGCGCAGTGGAAGTCCGGTTCCAGTCACTGTGCACCGTTTGACCAAGGGACCGATTTACGATGACGACGAGGAGGATGCTGACATTCTTAATTCTCGGGTTCCATGTGCTAAGAGAGGGGGAGTAAATGCCGTGGATGTCCTCAGTCAAATCAGCCAAGAGATCATTGGTAAAGGGCTAGGAAATCTTGAACAAGCCAGAATATCTGCTGAAGATCCGGCTTTGAGACGTGGATTTAGGACGAAGTGGAAAGCACTAGAAGGTTTTGGGAAGGAGTTGCAGATTCGTCTGCTAGAGCATGTAAGATCCTCCATCTACTTCAGTATGCTTCAATACTAATTCATCTCCAGACTATTAATCTCGATAATACATACTCACTCGAGAGACGAGTTCGTGAGAATCAGAAAAAGAAAGTAGGATTACGAGAAGAGATTCTTCGTGTTCGAGGAGAGCGAGAGAAGATAGCTCTTCGCAGGGATGAGATTCGGATCAAGCATGAAAACGATTTGAAGGAAGCAGAGGTAACTTTCTATTCCCCACTTCTCATCTTCGTATCTAACATTTTGGCCAGCAACGCGGATCTTTGAACAACACAGTCCACGATGTTGAACTCGCATTGGAACGTGGAAAAGCACAATCTCTTCCCCAAGATGAGAACGAAAAAACGGGCATCGAGTTCCTGTTGAAACGTCTCGCTGTCGAGGCTAGCAGTAAAGGTGGTAGTGGGGGAATTTTGAGACATATCAAGGCCTTTAATGCCTTCCTTGAGAGAGCAGCGTCGGCATTGGAGGTTAGGAAGTCTTGAGGTGGTTGTACGAATAGTGGATATCTTTATGAATTGATGAATTTATGAATTAATGAATCAATCCTAATAATTTTCCTCGACATCGAATGGTTTGATTTACTGAAATCGAACTTTTCCGATTATTTTCTATTTCCTTGTTGCTTTCTTTCATATGCAGCTCTTCATTGTATACTCCCTCTAAGCTTTGCTATCTCTTTTCCTTCTTTCTTTATTAGCAAGCAAGCTCTAAGTTCCAACATCCACTTGAAATATCCCAAAACAGCCCAAGCTCCGTTTCAAAATCATTTTTAGCAAACTAGAGATAATCTCCAACTCCCATATCCCAACATCCTCCATCTCATCCCAAGACATCTCAAACTTACACCCCCCCCCAACACCCTTATACCTCAGACATCCAATACTCCCTAAAACGGTTGGGGGGGGGGGGGAATTAGGAAAAGCTTCAAGCAAATTTGTTCATTCACAGCAAGCAAAGTCCCTTCTACTAACTACACAAACCATTCCATTCTTCACTCTTCCTGATCCTGATATATTGTAACATTCTTCTATCCACACCCCCCCATCCCTCATCCTCATTACTTCCCTTCCCTATCCCTACTTATATCAACATATCCCACTTCTAATCCCGGTCCCGGTCCTAGCTCTAAACACAAAAATTCAGCAAGTCATTCATACTCTCCACTCCTATCCTATTCTATATATAAATCTTATACCCAGTATACTTCGAAATCCCTTCCTCTTTCCTAATTTCCTCCCTACACTACAAACCATGGAGGGTTTTTTCCATTAGGAGATTACTTTTCCCTTCTTTTCTTTCTGATATCTTCCTAATTAAGTAGTAACTGCTAATTTTCGCAATAAATGCTAAATCTCAAGTTGAGGTAAGATCCGAAGATCCGAATGGCACTAGAACTGTAATCTTATTAATTCATGTTTTTGCTTCATTTATTAAGGTAGTTTACAAGTGAGTGACTAGCTTAACAATACTACTAATAAAATCTTTTTAGTTCATACAATTCGTTCATGCCCATCGTCAATCTACTCAGGATTGCCCTTTGAAAAGAACTCCAAATCAAAAACTCCCTCGGGGAAGCATAAAGGTGGAATAAACCCAAACCAATCCTCATCTTCCCCATGATATAATTCCGTATCCCTATGCAACCATACTCCGGTGTGATGTCAAATGCTAAACAGATGACACTCATGACCGAAATTAAAAAGCAAAAAAAAACACAAGTCTAAACAATCAATCCTGCTCATCCTCGAACCCCTCCCAAGGGAGTTCAACAGTGAGATCATAGTCAGCTGGATCAAGACCGACATTCAAAAGGGTAACCTCTACCTCCAGATCAGTCATAAGCTGGCCTGCTGCCTTCTGACCCTCTAATACATTGAAAAGATTATAAATTTGATCAGCCTTGACTTCAATTGCTGTGGTTAGCTTCTTCATCTCTTCTAGAAGAGATTTTCGCTGCCGAGCACCTCGAGAAACATCATGCTTCTTGTACTGGTCCGAAACTGTGGAATGACGCATCTGTAAATGGATATGCTCATCTTGTAAGCCTTTGATCACAGTAGCAAGAGCGAGTCCTGGATCGACTGATGGTCGGATTGTAGGCTCGTCCTCGTATTGTCCTTGGACAACGGGGATTCGGTCAGAAACAGGGACAGGACGCTCAACTGGAACATGAGTTCTGGTTTGAATCACGTCGCCATGTGAAATGACGCGGGTGCAAACTGTGCAGTTTCTAGTTCGGTGTTCGCAAAGAGCATGTACTGTTGAGCTAGATGTTTCGGCAATAGCTGGGCGCTCTGAAGTGACTTTAGCTGCTGATTTGGGCTTAGCTCTCTCCGGTTGAGAAGCTCGCTCTTCCTCAAGTCGAGAAATATCGGGAATGATGAAAGCAGAGGTCATATCTTCACTAACAACACGACGATGCGTTGAGGTGCGGGTATTGTGAAGTTGTTCTGAGTCCGAACAACGACGATTACCAATAGACTTTGCTTCATTGGCGTTATGTCCTTCTACTCTGTTAGAAGCTGTGCTTTGAATAGTAAAATTATCTGGGGCACTGCGGCGGCGGCGAGTTGTTGAGACGGCAGTTCCATTAGTGAGATTGACTGTCTCATCACGGGGTTGAATCTCTGTAGCTACACTCTGGCTAGTTGCACCACGATTGGTAGATCTAATAGTGTGCTCTGAACGTGTAGTGTGATTATTCTTAGTAGTACGATTTGATCTTGTCGACCTTCCTGTAAAGTCACTTCTTCCACTTCTGACTGAAAAGTGACCAGTATCGCCTTCGGCGGCAGGACGTTGAGAGTCAGTTGTCCTATCGTCAGGAACGACAGATACAATATCAGTGACAGATTGGTCTTGGGTAACGTCGTTGCCAGCCTGGCCAAAATCCCGAATGTTGTTGGAGCAGAGCAGGCGTCCAACAGTTTCGTGAAGCCGGGCAATTTCACGATTGTGATTATCCTCCATCTCTTCTATTTGACGTTCAAGAACAGTGATTTGATTTTGAAGAGCTGCCTTCTCAGATTGCCATCCTATGAAAGTCAGCCAATTGTTCAGCACATCCAAGTACATCTAATTGTGGGAAGGCCAAGGCAGTAACAGATGAAGCTTACCCGAAGAATGGTTCTGATCGGCTTTTGTTGATTCCAGTTCACGTTCCAAAACAGAAATTTGAGATCTTAGATCCGCATTCTCGAGTGTTAATTCTATGAAGCTTAGCTGAAAATCTAGCGAAGAGAAAACTAAGGAAAATGAAACCTACTCAACGTTCGATCATTTTTCTTGAGTCGATTGATCTCATGATTGTGCTCGGAATTCATGGCATCAATCTGGCGCTCGCGGGCAATCTTCGTCATCTCAATCTCACGCCCGACAGCCCTAAGCGCTGTATTGTTTGCGTGTGTTGCTGCAGAAGTTAGTCGAGTGATTAGAGCAATAATATATTTTAAGGCGGAGAAAACTTACCACTGATGAGACCATATTCCTCATCACTGTCGCCATATGCACTGTCTCTCCGTGTTTGAAGGTTATTCAGTCTAGCACGTAATTCATTGTTTTCCGATTGGATTCGAGAAGTAGTATTGTGAGTGACATCTACAGTCTCCTTCAGACGCACAATTTCTGCCTTGGTAGTGTCCCTTGCTTTCTTAAGATCCGAAATTTCCTTTAGGAGCGTTTCAATTATATGACTATCGCCTCCTCGTCTCTCGAAATCATTAAGTCTGGCTCTCAATTCGACATTCTCTGCAGTGAGTCGACTATTGGCGCTATGGAAGGCGACAGCGTCATCCTTAAGAATAGCATTTTCTGTCCTAATAACGCCAGTTCCTTTCTTTAACTCGGTGATTTCTTCCTGGAGAGTCTCGATCAAGAAATAGATGTCCTTTTCTTCCTGATCAACGCTATCCCCATCACCCCCTTGATTAGCAGCAGCAGTCTCAGCAGTCGAAGAGAACCGGGGTTGGACCTTAACACCAGTATTTGAGACAGCTCGACCATCTTGAATTCCACTGGCTAATTCGGTCTGATCGTGATTCGGTAGTAAGAACGATTGTTGAGTAGGGTTCGCGCCCGCCGAAGAAGTCGTTACTGTCTGTTGTTGCGTCGGGAGATCTTGAACGCGAGCTACACTGCTACTCAGTCGTTCAGCCGATCGGTCTCTCTTGGTAGAAATGTGTGAAGATTGTGCAAGTGGGCTGTGCGTTTGAGGTTGAGAGAAGCGGGTCGCCTTGGGGTGAAAGGTACTAGTTGTTGGGCGTTGATCACCGACAAAAGAAGATTCCGAGTCATCTGTGACTCGCGCATGCAACTCAGCTAGGGTGCGACGTTCCCCATTAACGGCGCGGCTAGCATTAGAAACATAATCGGCACGAAGATGTACTGGACCAGGAGCCACATTTTCCTTCTGTCCTTCGGACATATTCCTCTTGTAGATATTGCTGGTAGTCGTTTGGCGGTTCTCAGGAGTTTGATTTGCATCTTTCTTCGATGCAAAGATGCTCTTGATGGCCATCGTATGAGCATTTGAAGAACCGGTGACTGTCTTGTGACTACCTCTCTTGGGTGTCGCATGAATTGTAAATGTATCAGATCCGCCTGCTCCTTTGATTGTAATGACTGGAGAGGTATTTTCGGAAGGGACAAAGGCTTTGTTTGCAGGTGTACTCTGTCTAAGGATAGACTTGCCTGCACGAAGGGCTTCAAGAGAGCGGCTTTCGTCCGACATGTTACCAGAAGTAAAATCTGGGAAAGCTCGACCGATTGCGGATGTATTGATGAGTACGTTAGATTCCCGATTGGGGGACCAGCGGCCGTATTTTTTGGCGGTATCGCGAAGTTCAGGGAGCTTTTGGGAGTTCGAGAGGTTTTCGTCGATTAATTGGGTAGACATGAGAGCGCCGTCGCGTTCAGGATCGAAGTCTGGCGAGTGGATACCTGGAATTGAGTTGAGAGTAGAATCAGGGCTGACTGTGCCGTGCTGTGATCCGGTAGAGGAAGCCACGGAATGGAAAGAGTTATTGAACATAGTTTTCCGGGTTTCTCACTCGCTATCTCTCCGGTTTTTGTCGCGGGTAGCTTTCCGAAACTGTGAGTTCCAGCCAGTAGCCATACAGGCCTGGCAGAGTGATGGGGGTATAGAGATGTGTCAATAGACAGAGGTGTCGAAGATATGTAGGGTAGTTAGAGGTTATGGGCAAAATAGATGATGGAAGTAAACAAAGGCGCGAAAAGGCGTTGCAAGGAGTCAATTGATAATCTAATCAGATGAAAACTGGTTGCTGATTGAAGGGAAAATCGGAAAATCAATTGAATTGAATGGTGAATGTCGAACAAAAGCAATGTGTTGTAATTGAATAATCGTGAATATGTTCAAGAGGAAAAGAGTTTGAGAAGTAAACAAAAGATGCCTGTTCGTTTAGCGTGTTTTTAGTCGATGAAGGATAGAGAGCGGAGCGGAGCGGAGTCTCATATGCTCACGTGGGGGGAGGAAGCCCTGTCCGCTTACATAGGCATGGGACTTGGCCATTTGAGAAAGTACTTCATTCAAGTAATTTTATCGATAATCAGTTCTTCCTTGCAATTAAATTTAATTTCCAATTTTCCAATCTCAAACATTCAACCTTCAAATGCAGCAGCATCATAGCATAGGTAGAACTTTGATGTTAACCGTTGTCCATTGTGTCAGGCCCGGGTGTGATAACCCAACTTCCCCAGGTAAAAACTGCTCAAGTTTTGCAGTGATGTTCCTACAAACCTTCTACACGTCATTTTCTTTTCGGATTCTAAATGCAGTATAGAGTGTAAATCTGAAGAAATCATGGATGGATTTACATAGAAGTTGTTGATTTGCAATAACGAAGCTCTTAGATCTATCAGACTTAAGACCATGGGGTAAGTGCTGACATGGTCTTTTGGAGAAATGAGGAAAAGGCAGCAGACGTCTAAAATAATAGAGTTCTAAACTTCTCTCTGCTAGGTAATGAAATGAACGTAATAATCATTCCAAGGTTGAAGTCTTTGGGGACAGCAAGTACGATTGCACATTTCTCACTCCTCACAGGAGTAAGCAGGTGTGAGAAAATGTAAAGGGTGAAACGAATCCCCGAGATCACTGAAAAATATTCCAGTAGGAAGGATCAAGACGTCAGAGAGCCCTAATGTTTAATCTAGGAACAGCAAAGAGATGTATCAAAGCAGATGGCTAACCGCTATACATCAATTGTCTAGCAATTGTTAGACTATGCGTTCCAGTTAGGGGTAATTTAGCGGAATTGCTAATAACAAGGCAAACTTGGATAGAGAAAAGGTCTTCACCTTGCAAAGTTAGCTCACTGGAGAAAGACTCAGAAAATTGGTACCAATTGAGTAGTCTCGTCCTCGCTATATACTTCCCTCTATCGTAATATCATACTCCAAAAATGACATGGCCGTGACAGGTTCTATGACCTTGCTAGTCTTGCAGCTTTGAACCTACTAACTTTCTTCGGTCCGCCTTCTTCCTCCGTAAATGGCACAATCTCACTCTCTTCTTCTCGCATGAACCCTCCTTGCTTCTGGATCATTCGGTTGCGCATTCGATGATACTCGGTTGCTACTTCTTGACGCAAGAGCTGGGGATCCAACTCATCAGGTTCGACAGCTAAAGTATTGAGAGGAACATCGCGTTCAATAACTTGTGGTGCTAGGGTCTTGCCTTCGGGACCGCTGGGGACGACACGAGTTCGTTCATCGGCGGGTGTGAATTTAAGGGGGGTAGAGAATGGTTTGGGCGTCTTGGTAGGGAAAAGTGGAAGAAAGGGTCCATTTTGTGGAAGACTTGCTTTTGCAAGAGGTCCGTTCAGAACTTGAGGTTCGGAAAGGCGGGCTGATTTGAAGCGGGACTGTTTCTTTTCCTTTGGCGGGAGTGCAACTTGGATAGGCGCATTCCGTTCTACAATGTCACTGACTGGGGCAGGCATAATACGTAGAGGCTCTGGCTTCGGGGAAGGTGTGCGTGGCTCTGGATCTGGTGATATATCCAATTCTTCTGAAAATCTGACACCCTTCTTTTGGGAGTCTTTGTTCTCTTGTGACTGAGATTTATTTTGCTTTGCCGCGTCGGGAATCACAAGAATACTTTTTGAGGCCTTCTTTTCTTTGCCAGTGACAGTGATTCGTCCAATGCCTTCTCGGACATATTCCACATCACCATCCTTCCCAACATTCTCCATTGCCCTAATCCCTAACTTCTTTTCAAGCTCGATCATCTGCTGTCTGATCTCATCATTCACAGCTCTCCCTGTACTCCTTCCAAACTGGTCCTCGTCATCTGTCTCGTCGGTATAATCTCCATCAGACCAGTCGCTACCATCTTCCAGCTCGAGCTCCGCAACCACAGCCCCAACTTCTGACATCCCATATTGCAACATCTCTCTCCGGAGTGCTGCATCTTCCGGCGATTCATTGGTTGGTATGACAGGCGGTTCGAATGAGGTTGCTTCTGATTGCTTTGCAATGCTCATAATCTCTTCGATTCGCTTTGCTGTCTTGGATTTCTTAACACTCGGCCCAGGCTTAGTTTCTTCTGTAAATTTGACCTCCTTCTTTGCAGACATAGATGCGCTGGAAGAAGGTTTTGGTGTCTTCGCAACTCTATCCTCGACGATCTTCTCTTCTGCGCTGGCAGACCCAGACTCTAGATCAACCTCTTTGTCATCGGCCGCTGGTAACTTCGATTCTAATGGTCCTCCATTTGGAATATCCTTGGTACCAGCTTTCTTCAATACCTCCAACAGTTGTGGTTTCGAGCTTCCAGGCGTACTGATCTGACTTGAAATAACATTCCCTTCATCGTCCAATTCCTCAATAATCTCTGTCAATGGAAGACCTTCCTCGTTTCTAACGTCTGGTGTGCTAATGACAGTTGCTCTTGCTAATTTCTCCTTTGCCAGGTCTATCTGTTTCTCGAGTGTCCTAATATTCTGCTGAACATAATCCAAACGCCTGTCCAAAAGACTCACAACCTGATCTGCGCTTCGGTTTTGTGCCGCACTTCCAAGTACATCCTCGATTTCCTTGCCTTTAACTAGATCCCCTTCATAGCTTCGTGCAAGGGTAATGAGCTTCTGGCGAGGGGGAGGAGGTTGAGCAGAGAGAATTTCTTCCTTCAGGCCGTCATATTCAGCGTCCCAAGTCTGCCAATGGCTTAAAGATTTCCGGAGTTTCGCAATGTTGTTTTCTAATAATTGCCGGTGCCTTTCGAGATCCAAAAAACTATCTTTGATTGCTTGGGCCATTTCTCTATAATTAAATGGGTTGGAAAGTTTTTGTAATCACATTTTGAAGATGACGGGAAAAAAACATTCTTATCGCCGATCGTGCACGATTCTTGCACTGCCTTTACACTCTTGGAAGTGACCCCTAAAATATACTATATGTTTTCTATTTGAATTTAAGTTTAAATAAATTCACTATTAAAAGATTAAAGTTATTATATAAAAAAATTTGCGCTATTAACTTTTGATATAAAACTTGAAGAAAAAGGGACAATTAACTAATTGAGCAGCTTACCAGGGACGTGTCACGTGAGGAAATATGTAAACTTGCACTGGCTCTCCGGGTCGTAACTTTCTCTTCTTTTCTCTTTACTTTTCTCCTTATAGAATTCTGAGGATTCACACCAGCGCTCGTGTCACAAGAAGTAAAATAAACCATTTACTCTTTATCTTCTTTTCTTTTCATTTCATACTTAATCTATCAATCCCGATAGCTGTAAACATCTATCCTCTTCTTAATTTATGATTATAGCTATAAACTCTCAACGTGGTACAATTAGCCATAACCCGATTAAGAAAGGGTTAAATGCCTTTCGATATGCATTGATGGAAACCACACTCAAATAGCGCAGTAGAGTAGAGCTAGTATGAGCTTCGCAACTATAGAAAAAGAGATACTTATGAGACAGAAAATCTTATAGCCGCTCGCTGGCTGTGCTTAGACCCTTTCAAAGAGGAGACTTCGGATAGAGATTTAGTTGTAATCCCCTCCCCTGCGTACGCTGAAGCATTCTCAAAGAGCAATGCGAGCTATTC
The DNA here is from genome assembly GCA_003988815.1 of Chlorencoelia australis. Classification (NCBI taxonomy): domain Eukaryota; kingdom Fungi; phylum Ascomycota; class Leotiomycetes; order Helotiales; family Cenangiaceae; genus Chlorencoelia; species Chlorencoelia australis. The sequence goes on from QYAN01000088.1 coordinate 114,826, forward strand.
TCTTTTAATTTGACTTCTTGTCTGAGACTGAGACTTCCTTAAATTTGCTATGCTATGGAATGCATCATTAAAGTACGGGCTGCGGATGCCTAGAGTGATGCCTAGAACAGTGGGCGTTCCAACGCTCTGCCATTGAATTGTCTGACCTATCAAATCCTTGAAAGGGATTTTCCTGGCAAAGCTGGCGGCATTGTTTCTGGTATTGTGTGAGAGATATGAGACAAAAGGAGATTGCTTGGGCTTGCTGTGATGTCCAAAACTCGCGTTGTGATCTCTTTGAAGCTATATTCGTCACATTGGTTGTGCTTGCCGACGGTTTATGTCAGCTCGAGTAGGCTACAAGATTAGGTGCCTAGCATTTGCGTTTTTATTGGTTCTTCACCCTTACTGAAACGCATAATCGATTTAAAAATGGGTTAAATAATGCTTGCAATAGTGATCTACAGGCACGGCAGCTAACCGTGATTATTGTGTAACCAACGGATAAGGTTACGGCTTTCGCCTCGTGCCCTTTAAGAATTAAGTGTTCGCTGTTTGTTCTCCTTCCCAAGTTGCAATACCAAGCTAAGAATCTTTTATCCAACGACCTACCTATTTCCAAGTTCAATTTCCCCTTCTTATCTTCAGGATGGATACCCAAGAACCCAACGTCTCTGGTTCATCAACTCAACCCCAGAAACCTCCATACCAGGAACCTTCAGAGAAATCTTCGCCAGAGGAGCCTTCACCAGAGAAACATTCACCAGAGGAGCCTTCGCCAGAGGAACCTTCACCAGAGAAACCTTCAGAGAAACCTCCACCTAAGATTTATATCGCCAACTACCCTCCGGGCTCAAAATCAACAACTTTTACCAATATTAGTATTCTATACGAGCATATTGAGCGTCCAAACCAAGTGTGCAAGGTCCCTAATCCAATGGAATTTCCTACGAAAATCCATCAGGTCGAGAGAAGGATATTCAAGCGACTCGGAGAGCACCCAAATCTAGTCAAGGTTATTGAAATGGATCAGTATGGTATCTGGCTTGAGAAAGCTTCTCATGGTTCTTTGCGGGAATACTTTAGGGAAGGCGGCGAGGCTACAATTCAAGAAAGACTTAAATGGTGTGAAGATGTTGCCCAGGTTCTTAGCTACGTCCACGAGAAGAATGTTCGACATGCGGATATGTCTGGTCGAAATCTTCTGATTGATTCAAACAGAAACATTTTACTATGTGATTTCTCTGGATCGTTTATCGATGATGAGCGAGCAAGCATCTTTGCTGAGGCTGGCTTCCGGCATCCCGACAGGGATGAATATTTAACGCCTACAATTCGTTGCGAGATCCATGCCTTGGGGTCAACTGTATATGAGATCATTACAACCAAGCAGCCTCATCATGGCCTGAAAGAAGAAGAGATTGAAAAATGTCTGGAAGAAGGACGATACCCTGACATCAGTTGTATTTATCTTGGGGACATTATCCAAAGATGTTGGAAGGGAGATTTTCTCTCTGTGGCTGAAGTAGTGGAAGAGATTGCTTCGTATATGTAAGTTTCACATCTACGATCCCTTTCAAGTGCTGTGGGATTGTACTTACTGCCGTTTTGCCAGAAAAAAAGCACCACAGGGCAGATCACTAGAGAACATTACTGCGGGCAATGATTCAATTAGCAAGTAAGGTACATCACAATTTTGGCTTGGTATTCACGTGATGGGCGGAAGGTGTCTTGAGGGATAGAAACGAGCACAATTCAGATAATTCATTGCTACTTCCACATGTGTCTAGCACAATCCAGACATTCCTTGCCACATCCGCTTCTTCCACTTGTCCCTGAGCTGCAGTCTTTTACTTGCACTGCTCACACACTGCTCGGTTTGTGTCTACCGCAACAAAAAAAGGCTTTGGCTGTGGTTGCGAGTCGGCACATACTCCACCTGGAGGAGCTAGTGGGCACGCGGTCCGAATTTGTTTTGTTTCCTCTATGTGAGGTGGTGTACTTGTACAGCCCTTCGCTTTGACATCTTGCAAATTCCAATCGCATTCGCACGGCTGTCTCTTATTAGATTATACCTCAATGTTACGTACTTGTGTTTAACTTACCATGATTGAACGAGCTCGGTTTATGCGAGAATAGAGCTGTGAGATCTAGATATAAATCCCTTTTCAATAACCTGTCAGCCTCATATTTGATGATCCTCTTCAAAAGTCAGCAACTTACAAGTTATTACTTGGAATCGACTGCAAGACCTGCTTCGAGATTCTTGGGTGAAAAGGTTGGTAGGATAAGTGGAGGCTAAGCGGTAGAAGCAGTACGATGATGATATGAACTTTGTTTGCTGAAAAGCTATTGCAATGAGATGAGCGCGAAGAGAACAAGATCTGGGATTTTAGTTGATCTTATATAAAAGAAAACCTGCCATGTTCAGATTGTATGTGCTTATGATGCAGGAAGGTGTGTGTGCGACACGGTCTCGCTAGTCTGCCTTAATTGTCTCCTAATGTTATTATCCGCTGACCTTGAACCTAGAAACAAGGAAGATTTACATGCTTATCACAGCAGTTTAAACCCTTTCTTCTCGAAGTTTCAATACGCCTCGTATTGTATAAGGTGGGTTACACCCCTAAAGGAGCATACTTTCGACAGGAGATGGTCTACTGCCTAATGCTGTATAACCAAGAATTGCTTATATCCAAATTTTGAAGAATTAGATGGTTGCACTGAAAAGCCTAACGTCCCGCTCGACTGCGTTGGAAAGTTGGGCTGTTCGGCCTGCCTAGATATGGAATATCACAAGATCAAAGTGCTGTAGCCGCAAATTATGTCTTTAGAGAAGGGCCTATTCGATTCAATAAAGAGAGGACTCAAAGCAAGTTTTTGATAACTTCGAATGGGCTGAAGCTTAAGTGGCTTTTTGCGGGAGAGGGTGTGCGTGACAAGCAGCTTCGTGTCTAGTTTTAACTCGATATCTTGCCCGCTGATCTGCATCTTGTCAATGTCATCACTTGTTTTCTGCCCGTCCCGCTTCGTTCATCTGCCTCGTGAAGTAGCTGCTCTCTGAATGTAGGTCCGTTAGTGAATAGAATACGTAAGGGTTTCAGATAAACAATAAAGCTGCTGTGTATAGATTTTCATTCGTAAAATAAACTCTACTCAAGTGTAAAGTCAAAAACTAGTAAATAGGAAGATTTTATGGCTTCATAGCGTCATTAGGAAGGAAGGGCTTCGGAAATAATAGCTTGAATTGGCTAGGCTGAGGCTAAAGCCATAACCTTATACATAGCCAGCTGCAGAAGGCTTGCATACAGCTGATAGCAAGCCTTCTGCAGCTAGTAGTATGAGGCTAGGAACTAAGCCTAAATTAGCAACTCAAATTGAGTTCCTTGATAAAATTCATAGAAATCTCACTCTCCTCCCGTCCGTAAATTATTTGGACTAAGTACCCATTTCCTGCCTCGAGACAGCAAATCCCTGGATTGAGACAAGGAATATTCTGCAAGAGGTGGTTTTAGACCAAGCAACCGTAGCAGCTTCCCATCCTGGCAACACATCTGGAAGTATGCCAAGAATGTCGGTTTCTAGTTCACAAAGTGGCAATTGCAATTTCGCAGCCTTATCTGTAACAATTGTTTCGTCCGTAGCTTCACTCACTCGCAACATCCATTTTATCTGGGATGCCATCTGAAATGATTGCTCTTTTTTTGCTAAAGTCATTGTTTGGGAACTTGGCCTAGGCTTCCAGTTGCAGTAGTTTTAGATTACAGCTCGCTATCCTCTTTTGAAGGGCATTCGCTCGCTTATTATCTTAGCCTCGCAAATAAAAAGGTTAAAAATGTTATTTAAATAAAATTAAGGACTAAGAAACTATATTGACGATTCAATCAATAAAGCAACTGGCTAATAGATTATTTTTTAAGATACTAAGCTCCAAAAAGAGAGAGGAAAAAAGAAAATATCCTTTTCAGGTGCTTTCCTTTCCCAAAGAGGCGCTAGGCTAGCGAGATCAGGTGATGTGCCTTAGGTAAGGACGTTGTTAAGCGAAACGAAATGTTTAGAATAACTTTCAAACGAGGCACCTAATTCTAATGTCTAGTATGAAAATAGTATCACTCTTAACTTATTACTGAAAAAAATGAAGTGAAACAAAAATGCTAGTCAAACGCTAATACAAGCGCAATTAAAAGTATAGAAAAGTAAAACGTTGTAGTAAAAGAGTAGTTGGTGGTCGTTTTCTCGGCTCTACCTCGCTGGAAATTACTAGCGCCTTTCTACAAGAACTGGCCATACAACAAAGTACTTTCGGAGCACTCATGCTAGAATTTCAAAAAGAAGGAAGAACTGTGAATGTTCCATCAGTAATGCGTGATCATTTTGATTATTCTATGTTTTAAAAGTATTAAAGTAACCTGAGTTACTTTTCAGATATCTTACCTATATCAGGAAATGGGAGGCTATATCTCGGCTACTAAGAAGCGGCCGCGTAACCGCTTGGCAAGGTGTTCATTGAAAGACACATATCATTCTGGAGCTATTCACACAACAACCACCCTAAAATGCGATTCCTACCTTCATTACTGCCTTCACTCCTCCTCCTGGGAGCTGGCATCGCCGAGGCAGCTTCATCATGGAGTTTTGACGAAGCAATCATTTCCGTAAATTCCAAAGGGGATGGCTTTAAGGACAAGTATGGTCTTCAACAACCAATGCGCTGATTATCTGCAAGAACATTTACTGATTCCAATTGATGCAGACTTTCCGACCATGTTCCTTTGACGAAACCAGTTACATTGGCAGCAGCAGATACCCTCAAAATCATATTAACAGCTACCGAAGGTGGAAAACCAAAACGACCTCACCAAGCATTCCTACTACTTCGAGATCAAGACACAGGATTGGAAACCACATTTCCATTTTCCGTGAAGGATACCGGGAAAGGAAAAGTTGATTTCGTACGTTTTCAAGAGCTGGAATGCCTAAGAAAGAAAGACGCTGACGGACAATTATTGCAGACACAAAAGGATCTCCCCATCCAACTCCTACGATCGACTCAACCCCTCCGAGCGACCCTTCTCCTCGCATCATTCGGCACATCCCAAGCATTCTCCAATCATGTTTTTAACCTAGAATTAAAGCTCGATCCTAATGTCCCCCTCCCACCTAACGAGAACCCTCTTCGATATGGAAAACTCGCCGAGATCCACCATATCTTCAAAGCGGACCCTAAGAGCCCGCCTAAGATAATTTCCCTCTTCTTCGTTGCCAACATTTTGGCTACCATTCCCATTCTTCTTGGAGCAGTAAGTTACCATTTCTAATACTTCATCTCGGATTTTACTGACATGTGAATAGTGGTCATATCTAGGAGCCAACCTCTCCCACCTCACCAAAGCCACATCTGCAGCACCCATCTCCCACGGGTTATTCTTTGGTTCCATTCTAGTCATGGAAGGAATCTTCTTCCTGTACTACAGCAGCTGGAATTTGTTCCAAACATTACCTGCTGCTGGAGTCGTGGGTTTGGTTGCTTTCTTGAGTGGAAGCAAAGCTTTGTCAGAGGTGCAGAGCCGACGTCTTGCTGGTGAGCGGTAAAAAGGATTGGAAAGAGAGGCGACGAAGCAATAAAAGTTTGGCGGTATCTAAATTCTGCGGAGGAAAGTCTCTAGATTGTGCAAATTATAGGGATAGAATCTGTATGTATTCAAAAATGAGAGCAGGGTTATTGGGCAATCACAGGCTTTTATTTTTCGATTCAATTGAACAGAAGGTTTTTGATCTAATGAAAAAGCCATGTTGGATGCACACTTTATTTATTAGTGACCCAAGTTTGCACAATCATTGGGCTCAAGATTTGCGAGTTTATTTTATATATTTTTTAACCACCCACATTTTGTAAGTCATTCAACTTTCATCTTAACTCTGTGTGAATTATTGCTTATATATAGCCCTAGACATTGCTATTGAGCTCCTTTTGACTTGCTTCACTGTGAAATCTCCTATTATCAACCTTAGGTATATTCCGCCAATCTGTGCCTCCATCTTGAGAAAACTGGTCTATTCATAAGCTAGCTGTCTCCAGAAGTCGGGATGAGTGAATTGGAAGAAGGATTTTGCAGAAATGTACAATTGAGAAGACTAACCAAGTCATCTTCTTTGCATAACAGTTTTGAACGCTCCGCAGCAGAAGACTAAGTCTTGTAGACGTGGAATTTTCATTGGTATTTGAATTTGTTATCATCTCATGTTCTCATAGGTATATTTTCACGCCTCATAACCCCAACTTATGAAAATTTCCCATCCCGATTCCCCTCTGCTTCGCAATCCAACCTCTCTATTCAACCCGTCCTCTATCTCGCCCCTCACGTAACCTTCGCCTTCGAAAAGTCCATCTCTGGATGCTCTCTCATAAACTTCTCCAACATATCCTTCTTCTTCTGCTCATCACTAGTCGGCTTCCCCTGTTCCTTCATCCTCTGATCATACATCATCTTCTCGACCATACCCCTCGTTTCACCATCTAAATCTCCCAGCTTACTATTCTCGGGTTCTATCTTCGTAACATCGATTTTTGGTGCTCCCACGACAACATGTTCCCACCACTGCATTTTGTTGGATTTCTCAAGGTGGATTTCCACGATTTTGGTCGTGCTTGAGGGGGAAGTGGAGAGTGTCCAGGTGCTGTCGTCGATGAGGATGGATTGGGGAAGGTCGCCCTTTTAACATATTAATACCATCCTGTACATACAAAACAGAAGGGGAAATACATACAGAAATAATAGGCGTCTGGCCCTTAACACCAGCAACAAGTTTCTGCTTCTTAATATCGACAACTACATCTTTTCCCTTAAAGTTTCCAGGTACCTCGAAGGATATGTCGAGATCGGTGATTGTTTGGGTCCATTTGTAGGGGAGAGCAGCTTGTTCTTCCGCTTCCTTTGCGCGGGCTGTGGCTTCTTCGGCAGGGGTGAGTTCTATGATTAATTATTAGTATTGAAAGTCTTTTGGAGGCCTTGTAGAAAGTCTTCAAGCTTTGAAGGCTAGTAAATTTCGAGCTCTTGGAGCACTGAGGGGTAGCTTCTGCTAGATGGAAGAGGGCTGTAGCAGCCAGAGAATTCAAAGCTTAAGCTTCTAAGAAGAAAAGAAAAGATTACCATACCTTTATCAGTCATTTCTGAGATATTTTAATTTGTATTGCGTGCTTTGAAATCAAATAGATTAACTTCTTAGAAAATCAACTGACAAGGCTTCGAAGCCGCTAAAATTTCGCCACCAAAAAGATCACCTCTATTATCTAACAACCCCACACTTTCCTTCTCTTCCTTCAACTAATAACCTACAACCATGCGCCGTACCTCCAGAATCATAGACTCCAACCCCTCAGACGACATATGTCCCGTCTGCAAATCCAATCGGTATCTCAACCCGTCCCTCCAATTCCTCATCAACCCAGAATGCTATCACAAAATGTGTTCAACCTGCGTGGACCGAATCTTCACGTCAGGACCCGCACCCTGTCCCGTTCCCTACTGCGGAAAAACACTACGTAAAAGAGGATTCCACAAAGCTTTCTTCGAAGACCTAAAAGTAGAACGGGAAGTCGACATTCGAAGGAAAGTAGGTGCGGTGTTTAACAGACGCCAAGATGAATTCGAGAGTTTATTAGACTGGAATAACTATCTTGAGGAGATTGAGGGGTTGATTTTTGATTTGGTGGAGGGTACGCTGGAGGAGAGGGGGAAGGCGGAGGAGAAATTGAGGAAGTATAGAGAAGGGAATAAGGGGGAGATTGAGGAGAATAGGAAAGCGGGGCTACATGAAGTTGAGGTGGCGAAAAGGAAGGAGAAAGCGGAGAAGGACGCAGCAAGACAGAGGAGAATCCAAACGTTGAGGGACGAAGAGGAAGCAAAGAAGGACGTGGAGAAGTCGAAGAGGGATGTGCTGGATAGGTTGGCGAGTACGGATGAGGATGCAAATAAGATTACGCGGCAGGCTCAGAAAGTCATTCTGAAGAAATCGTCTGCGAGGAGGACTTTAGCGGACAAGGCTTCGGAAAGCAGTACTGAGGGTATCGACTTGGGCCTTACGATTAGGGGGCTTAAGAAAAAGGAAACTCCTGTGGCAGAGAAGCCTTACGATCCTTTTGGAGGTGTGGACCTTACGCCTTCGAGATATGTATTGAAGGATGATTATGATCTCCATTGGTTGGGGGCCGCTAAAAATGATCCGAGGCATATGGCTGGTGGATATAGTCTTCACGAATACTATGCTAGAGCCATGTTCGAGGCTTTTGGTGGTTTAGGAGTATTCATCGAGGACGAAGTCGATACTAGAACACAGCCAGGTGCTTCGCCAGTGTTATTTGAAGTTGGAGCTACTGCGGTTGTTCAAGCTTCTGCAGGCCCTATTAAACTCGAAAGCAAGATGGACCTTGATGATGTTTTTTGATACTTCTATCCTGTATTTTAGATGTCATGCATAGCGGGAGTTCACGGCTTTTTTATAGGATAGTATAGTCAAGGATGACACAGAATTGTATAGTTAGGCGTCACAAAACTTGCATATTATAGATTATCTTGCTCAAGCCACTTCATTAGGTAGCTAATTAATCGTCCATGCTTATCATGCTCATCTTAGAAAGGTTGTGTAAAATCACAACTACGCAGTTTAGTGCCATTTCCTATCCTCCCTGAAATCCTTTAGTCAAAAACAGCACTCAGAACGCCAATGCTCGATAATAATCCTCAAAAGTTTAACGATAGACTGCAAATAAATCACCACTCATTGTTGCCATGCTTGTTGCTGTGCGGGTCGTGGAAATACTGGTACAGTTGGCAATTGATCTAGACCACCTCCTATTGGTTGTTGGTTGTTTTGCCAGCCCATTCCTGTGGAAGTATTGACGAATTGACTTTGTCTAAAGGGGTTGGTGCTACTGGTAGGCTGTGATACGAGATTTGTAGGTTGAGGTATGATACCTGTATTTTGAGGCATTGAGCCACTAGGAAATTGAGATATGCCACCAGAAGTCTGAGGCCGTGGTGCTGAAGCCGCTGATAAGTTTCGCGCAAAAGGATTTGTACCTGTTGCTGTAGGTCGTAGAGGAGCTATTTGTGAAGGAGCTTGTAGAAATTGTTGGTCAGGAGGCGGTGTATAAGGTTGTGTCTGAGCAGGTATCGACTTGGCAAACGGATTTGTTGACTGTCGCTGCATTGGGGATGTGACAGGAGGTGAAGCTGGGAATGAAGGTCCGCCTATCCCAGTTTGCATCATGGACAATCTGAATGGATTTGTAGTTTGCGGGCCTGTTTGTAAGAGACTAAGTTGTTGACCTTGATTCTGAAAAGATGCTGCTGATTCTTGGGGGATTGATGAAAGATTGCCTGGCTGGAAACCTTGCTGGGGAGTATAACCACCAAAACCGGCACTAGTAAAGTTAGACTGGATCGACTGAGGCTGCTGTTGTGCACTTCCGAATCCATTTGGTTGTGGCTGTTGAGGTCCATTCCCATATGCACCTGTAAAATTTTGCTGTGGAAACGGGTTCGAATTTTGGTATCCAGTTTGTTGTGGAACGAACCCATTATTTTGAAGTTGTTGTTGCTGCATTTGAAACGGCGCTCCAGTGGACTGAGGCTGTTGTGTTACCTGCTGTGATAGTACCGGTTGCTCAATCGAGCCAAAGAAGTCGATTAAATCAGGAGCTGGTCCCTTTGCCGGTTGGGAGGATTTGGACGACGAACCCCCATTCACATCGGGAAATGCACGACCCGCAGCAGCTTTTGACTCTGAATCGCCCTTTGATGCAAGTCCAAGTTTGCTTGCACCATTTGACGCTGCCTTTCCTCCCTTTGATTCCTGCTCGGCAAGATATTGCCTTCTGTTGATCTCAAAATCTGGATCCGCCAAGTAATCTTCCAGTTGCTTCCCGAGATTGACTGGTGCGTGTTTTAATTTAGGAACTTCCACACGGGTCTGATGCTCGTATTGTCGAGCTACACTGAGGTATGCAACAACAAAGTCGGTTTGTCTGGTAAAATTCCGATATATCTCCATGGCTCTGTCTGCATCCGATTTCGACATCTCAAAGAAATGGCCTGCCACAACTCAGCATTAATAAATCTCAACAGTATTGATTCTTACCCAATATATTGATCATAGCCTGGTTCATGACGTGGAACAAGGCCAAAAGATCCAAAACTAGCATTCTAAAGACGGTAATTGTTATTTCGTTCTCGGGCTCGTTGTCCAGAACCTAGACATCCAATCAGCAACAATCCCTAGATCTAGATCCACAGGAGAATGCCCATTCTAGCGTGGAACATTCACAAAAATGGGTCCCACTGAAAAGGATAATATCCTAGCACATAACATTGAGAGGAGAGTGTTCCAAAGATTTGAAGCATTGTAGTTTTCAATGTTTCCGATTCCGAGACACATTTACCCGTTCCCAGAAACTGCTAAAATGGAAATGCAGACTCACATCGCATTTTAACAATGCAGTAATCTGGTGCTGAACAGTCTCGGTTTGTCGGAGCAGACCTTTATCCACAGAGAGCTCCTCCAACCGCCTCTCCACCCCTCGTACGAAATCGCATTTTGTCTCTCGGAATGCCCTGGCGCCTATCCAGACCCTCGGATTAGTATGGCTAAATCAAGGAGGAAGGCTAGGGTTTGGAGGAGAATGTCCCAGAAGTCCTGAATCATTCAAGTCTCAAACTTATGGAACATCGAAGAAGAGAATCCCCCACGACTACTGAAGTATTCTCCAGAATCCCTTAGCTTTCTTAAACATTTGCGTCCCAAGGCTTCCAAACATAGAAAGTTGACTCCATCACTTACGCTCAGCCAAATAGTTGGTATAGTGTCGTATATTGCGTCCCTGTTGTTGAACTTTGCCGTGCTCCGTCAGCACAGTATCAATGAAGTTGCCTGTTGGAGGCTAAGCCACTGCATAGCAGCACTATAGTGAAAACATACCATCAGAGAAACTACTGGTTGCAAGCACATTCCTATGCCGCGCGAGGTAGGCTAAGGTGACGTCGGGGGATCCTTCTCGGATCATTAGGTGAACAGTAATTAAGCTCTTGAATACTATTGTCCATGACGAATCCCGCAGACGATTTTGCAATGCTCGGAAGACCTCCGCGACTCCTGGTTCGCCTTGGTGCGTTGCTATCAAGATGTGTTCGATGTATTTGGATTTTGGTGGCGCGGCCTGTGAAAGAAACGCCCAATCAGTAAATACAAAGAGAGATGGGAAACAACTCCAATAGAACACAGTGTTGGAACAAACACGCACCTTTGGCTTTGTTGCGCCCTTCACCGATTTTTCAAAGGAACTCATCTTGGCTTACGAATTGCCAGCTGCAATGCGATGGCTAGGGGAGGTTGTAGCCTCCAAACCTCCAATTTTGTTCTCCAAGGTGTGTTCAATTGTGGGGGAAGACAGGTGTAAGGTAGAAAGATCGAATAAATGTCTGCAGTCGGAATGGCGGATGAAGGAATGGTGAAGGTGTTTCGGCTCGAGAGGTTGTATGCTACTTGTCGTCGCCGCCACGTCAGTTTTATTTGGTATGGGCTGGGCTGGGCTGGATTTGCAGAGGTGAGCTACCATATATATCCGACGCCAAAATATCAACAACGCCCGGACATAATTAAAGATCCTACTGTATTCACGAGGTATTTAATTATGGGAAGTTTCTGCAGGTTCGGGAAATTCAAATTCCTTGAGATAGGATAGGTACCTAGTCGTCTAGCGAGATCTTAAACGTCTAAAGCATATATATATATATATATATGCACGTATTAGAGGTCGAAGAGCCTAGAGTTGGGCTTCTTTTGCTTTGAATTACAAGTAAACTTCGTCATCAGACCCCCCGCTCGGATCAAGAAAGTTTGCAATGGGCGAATGAGAAGGAATCCCGCATCCACAAGTTAACAACCCTTCCCCAGTCAGCTCCTCCCGCTCCCGAGGTTCTTCAGTGCGAAGCCGAAGCAGCAGACAGTGGCTTCTCCAAACCATATAGGGATACCTTTGCATTGCAGTTCCACACCTTACAATATATATATTCATTAACAGAATATGCCTGATCCAAGCCCTCCAAACGAAATCCCCAATTTAATTCCGTTCTTGTCTCCCACAATCCGCAATGCGTACACCCAAAACCATGCGAGCTAGATATGATACACACATAAGGAAAAAGAGACTTCGGCAACGTTAGAGAAGAAAGGATTGAGTCCTGTCCATACCAATACCCTGTTCCTCGCTATTCCATACACCCTTGAACACCGAACCTCTTGTTATAACATCCTGTCGTAGTTTCAAGAAGCCTTCCAAGCTTTAGGGTTCAGAGATGCCTTCATCGCGTCCGTTGTAAAACAAGGTGGATGTGTCGAACGCTTATTTCACTCTTCCAATCTTCTCTCGCAACAGACCACTTAAGCCCGGTGAAGGGAGAGTCTAGGAGCTCGAGAAGGAGGAATTGCAATCATAAAATACACGCTGGCTTTTCATCATCTTTGCATTGATGTTAGCTATTGCACATATTGAAAAGGGAAGAAGGGGGACTTACTTGTATAAAAACTTGGAAGGATGAAGAGAAAAGAAGAGAAAAGTTGTGCTGCAATTTTGAAAGATAAAATCTTGCGCTAGCGTGAAATGCTAAAGCACTAACCGAAAAGGGAGAGCTCCGAAATATTTCCCATAAACTCGAACGATTTGAGCCCCTCTTCTCCTTCTACTATCAAGCATTCATTCAATGAGCAATGACTCTCGTCTCTTGCTGTAGTAGACATGTAAGGCGGTTTCGAAGTTCAAAGCATTCCCAATCGCTATTATGGAGGAATTGCAATCGACTTTCCGCTTCTTCTTTGGCACAATATCGAAGCTTCAGCAATTCGATTCCAAAGCGGATACTTGACAAGGAAGCTGTTGAACAGCATTGGATCGATCCACCGGATTCTTGGGAGGAATACAAAAGAAGTTGTAAGTGAATGGATTCCTGTTGCATTGTCTTCTAGCTAATATAGGTACATGGTAGTCAAACTTCCCCATGACAAACTTGAACTCACACAACGCATTCAATTGGCACAAATCGGCAAAACGGTCACTGCAGTTGGATTTCTAGGAAAATCAAAAGCTTTGTCTGCTGGGCTGACTTTCACGCCGTTGGTGGGAGGGGCAAATCCAGTACAAATACAACTTACCTTACGACGATCTGATTCGAGTGAAGCCAACGCAGCCGCAGATGTCTTGGAAACGATTAGACCGAACAGTTCAGTTGTGGTCTCAGGACGATTACAATTAAAATATGTGCGAAAGAGTGATGCACAAAGGACTCCGATGGACGAAATGGAGGACAAGGAAAAGATCCACATTAATGATCTTGAAATAAAAGTGGAAAGCATCGAATGTATAAACTCTTTTCCCAGCGATATCGTTGTTGGATCTGCACAGAAGTTTGGACCCGAAAGCAGGCATCTGGAAATCCGGTTTGAACATGAACTGAGGGACAGACTCCGTTTTCGCTCCAAGGTGCTGTATCATGCTAGGCTATGTCTTCGGGAGTTCGAGGAGATAGAAACACCTATTTTGTTCAAATCTACACCTGAAGGGGCCAGGGAATTTCTTGTACCTACACGAAGAGCGGGATATGCTTATGCATTACCGCAAAGCCCCCAACAATACAAACAAATTCTGATGGCCAGTGGTATCACGAGATATGTCCAGTTTGCTAGATGCTTTAGGGACGAAGATCTGAGAGCTGATCGCCAACCAGAATTTACTCAGGTGATTCTTTTCTCGACCTAATTTGCTGTGCGTAGACTAAATGTTGTAGATTGATCTCGAAATGGCATGGACAGATGCAAATGGGGTGATGCAGAGAGTTGAGGAGCTCATCAAAGATCTCTACAAAAAGTTATCTCTAACAGTTGAATGCCCCATACCAGCTGGTGACTTTCCACGCATTACCTACGATGAAGCCATGTCTAAGCATGGATCCGACAAGCCTGATATCAGAATCCACGATTTAGTAAGTAGTGAACTTCATTTTTACTAGCCACGTCTAATTCATCCAGATTCATCGAATCGATCATCTCGTCCCAAAATATCTTCAGGGCATGCTCACACATATCAAAGACCCCATAATTGAAGCATGCAAAATCCGGCTACCTGGAGACGTCCAGACCGTTCAAAATTTCACCAAAGAATTCATGGATTCGCCAGAAGCCGAAGATTTCAAAAGGAACCCCGATGGTGCCCCCGGAGTCCTTGTCTATGATCCCCAAAGACCCTTGGAGGGTCTCCAATCGTTTGGCTTCGAAGCTGTAGAGAACCTAAAAGACTTTTATTCCAAAATCCCTCGGGAATCCTACGGGTTTCCCGATCCCAGAGGACGAGACATCGTCTCTACCTTCAGCTCAGGCGATCTCCTCCTCCTGCAAGCTCGTCCCAACCTTCCACACACAGGTGGTTCAACATACCTAGGCAAACTGCGTCTCGCCATCTACAAGTATGCCATCGCCAAAGGTCTATTAGAACGCGACCCACTACATAGGTATCTCTGGGTCACCGATTTCCCCATGTTTACACTTGACAACGCCACCGATCCAGGCCAAGGCGGCAAAGCCGGATTCTCAGCTACTCATCACCCGTTCACCGCACCAAAAACGGCTGCCGACGTCGATTTGCTATTAACAGAACCTTTAAAAGCCAAAGCAGCACATTACGATCTCGTCGTGAACGGAGTAGAGCTCGGAGGTGGAAGTCAGAGGATCCATAATGCCGAGATGCAGAAATTTATAATGAGGGATATTTTGAAAATGAGTGAAGAACGAATGAATGATTTCTCGCATCTCTTTGAAGCTCTCAGGGCAGGTTGTCCGCCGCATGCGGGTCTTGCAATCGGATTTGATCGCATGATTGCTGTTATGTCGGGGAGAGAATCGGTGAAGGATGTTATTGCGTTTCCGAAGAATAATAGGGGCGAGGATGTGATGGTTAGGAGTCCGACAATGATGACGGAGAGTCAGCAGAGGGGGTATCATTTGAGGGTTGAGATGCCGAGGAGCATAGAAGAGGAGTCATGAAACTAGAGGTTGAAGTGGGATAGGTGAATTGTATTAAATCTGTGTATTATAGAGGCAATCAGAGGTGTATGGAAAGGCGTCTATAGCATACCCTCCACTTTTCTATAAATTATATAGATGCCAGCGCTTGTAGTAATAGATGAAAACTAAAATTACATGTCACCAGCTTATCGTATACTGCCAGTTCCCATATTCATAATCAATGTGGTTGGGAGAATACACATATCAAACTTCCACCCTCTCAATTAGCCGATTCCATAGTCACAGGCACCTCGCATCCATCCAAACACCAACCCTCCCCTACCAAGCGCCAACAATTCTAAAAGAATCCCTAACCGAAAGGCTCCCAATTCTAAACCCCTTTACCATGGCAAACTTTCCTTCTTTCCAAACTCCTCCTTATGATACAATCATCTCAAATCCACCCCCTAAAAAAGACTCTAAACACCCTAACTAGGTCGTCCCAATACCTCCCATCCATAACCCAAAACCCTCTCCAATTCCTCATTATGTCTCTGTTTCTCCTCCTCTTGGAGCACATCATAAGTTTGTACAGCGAGAGATTTATAATCTCGTGGTTCGGAGAGATATTTTCTTGAGATTGGGGAGGTTAGTTCTATAAGTTCGTATTGGAAAGTTAGGATGAAGAATGGGGAGAGCTAATTTGTGAAAAAGGTGGGAAGAAAGTAGTGAATGGACGAGAAGGAAAAGGGACACTCACGCTATATGATAGCTTTCCGTTGAAGGAGAGGGGTTGTTAGTTGTGGATGAAGTGGAATGAGAATGGTTTGATGGGGAGGTTGAGTAATGCGAGGAGGGATAGGAGGACGCAGATTTTGCAGAGTCTTTTTGTGCTCCTGTCGAGATGACGCTTTTGGAGGAAGTCATTATTGGTGATTGTTGAGGCGTTATTGTACTTCAATGGGATAGGTGACAGCTCGGAAATTTTCCAGAGTGGCGCTCTTGTGGTGAGTTGTAGAGGGCAAAAGATGGCAAAGAGGGATAAGTGATCTAACCTAAGGCCAAGGTCGAGCTCTCTTCTAGAGCTCAGTACAGAGCAAAATGGAGCTGAAAGAAGTACGAAGTAGATTGGTCTGATGTGCCTTGAAAGATATAGAGAGGAATCTGAGCAGGGGGAAAAGATATATAAATAATGGACTGACTTCAGAATGACAAATATTACAATCGAGGATAGACTCAAGTTCATATACTCACTCGAGTGCAAGACAATAAACACAGACCCAATCATTGAGGGCTATTCCGATGATTTTTTTCTGAGCCCTCTGTAATCGCCCTCAAATACTCACGATAAAAGGGCGGTGTGCTTGAAAGTCTCAAGAAACAAGCGTATCCCCTCCATCTCCTCAGACAGGCAAGTCAGAAGCAATGTGACTCCCGAGGACTCGGAAGAGATACTTCTTGTCGAGGAAGTAGCACAACATCAAATGACAACAACCCCCTACATAGAAAGCGCCATCTAGGGCGCTTTATGACGCCTTCTCGTGGGGTTAGGTTAAAGAGGGCGATGAAGGGACAACAGAGGGCGGTAAAAAGGGCGATCAGGCCTGAGAGCCAATGAATTTGAGAGATAAGAGCGTGTGGATCAAGCTTGAAAAAGTACGAAGATGTTTTGAATGCAACACGGGAAAAGGTCGCCGAGTTTGGGGATCAGAAGCTCAAATCAGGAAACGTTGCGTGAGCCGGCATAGCTCTCAAACTGCGGACCGAACCAGGACTGCCGAGTGCGGGTTTTTTTGGAGGCCACAATTATCCTTACGACGGCCAAATACTCCGAAGCGCAAGGTTAGGAGGTAGCGCAAAGCTGGGGTAGAGAGCACAAGACATATTGAAAAGCTGTGCGAAGAAACACAAGGAGTGGGAAATGGGTAGAGAACAGTCCAAAAATATGACGAATCTTTAAATCTTCCTATTCATCATGACAGTACTACTCGAAAGGCATGCTGCAGGACAGGGAGGTGCCACAAGTGATTGAGGAGGTACAGCAGCACGCCTCTTGATATCATGATTTGATTGCCCAATTCGTTCGCAGTATAGCACGGATCTTGACCAATAGTCTTTCCACATGAAATTGAAAGAGGTGCTAAGAGCTTCTTGAATTTGAGAAAGCTTTAATTAAAAAGAGCAACTTAAAGCGGTCTATCTTCGCATTTAGTACACCATAGTGATTAAACAGTGAGAGTATCAGTTATTTAGATCACCTAGACGAAGGAATGAATGACTGCAATGACTTGCCCGCTAGTAAAATCGGATGAGTGCACTCTGGCCAGCTCCATGAAATCAGTTATAATTAGCTGCTGGTCAACATGTCCGAGAAGATAATTGAGAGTGAGGTGAACGGCGGCGTTTTCTGCAGCTTTTGTGAGACACTGACTTGAGCATCGATGGGCCCGCCGAGAGATCGGTACTTGAATTATCTTCTCTTCCTCTCTCCTGCTTGCAACCTTGGTCAGCGTTGAAAGGACACGCACGATAACACTTCAACTGGTGGGCCGAATCCGATAGACTATCCCGAATAAGCATGGAATTTTAATGGTACACGGAACTAAAAAGCTTAACGTTTGTTTCGTGGTACTACAGCGCAATGCCACGAGAGATTTGGAATTCTACGAGAATAGTAGCGTGGATCTTGTGCTTGGGTTCAAGGGTGTTGGAATAAGGATAAGAGAATAATAAATGGGTGCTTCGCTGAGGTACAATATGTCTTAGATTCTTCGCCGAGTGCCACATGTTCTTCTATGGTCGTTGTACAAAAAGAGGATTAGTTGATCCAAAGATGCATACACTAATAGCTTTTCCCTTCGAATATTTGGGACAACCCACCTCACATCTCGAAGTGCAACTATTGCTATTTCAAGAAACGATTTCCTGAAATTTTCACATTTTCTGCCCCATCTTCCATGAAAATATACTCTGGACCTAGCCGGTCGAATACCGGGAAAACAACAGATTGGGAGACTTGTTGAAGGTAGGCCTGAGAGCAAATGCCCTTGCGATTGGGAAGCTTTTCCATAAATACCAATTCTGACTTATAATCCCAAAGAGTCCCCCAAATTATGACTGAAAACCTCACTGACCTATAAACTGACCGCATGCAATTCGTTACCCCCCCCGGGGCGGGGCTGCCATCGTCCCAGTGCAGCAAAGTCTAATATTTCCCACCACCGGGTACTCGAAAGCAAGAGGTAGTTTCCTCTTGGCTAGTTTGCGGGATAAAGAGAGTTGGGGGCACAATGCAGCGTCGGTAGCCTACGCGGTGTAGTTCTCGTCGAATGATTCTGACAGAGGTTCTGAGCTGTTACACATCCGGGCGGCTGAACTCATGACTTGCAGCATCATCCCAATTATGAAAAAGTCTTGAGAAACTAACTGTATGCAAGCGACATTTCTCTTCATGAATCACAATTAATCTAATCTACAGCATGAATTTGATATTTCTACATCGATGTCGCCGAACGTTTTTAGGGTGTCAGGAGAGTGTCGGGCTACGGCTGTTGCTTTGGAATGCTGGGTGGCTGAAACTTCAGTCCTCGTGGAATACGATGGATATTGCGGAAGATAATGGACCTGGTTGTGGAAATCAAGATGCTTGTATCGAAGCTGTCGCGACCCGGACTCAAAGGAGACAAACGTTGAATACACCTAGGCAGACGCAATAGACAATATCAGTCGCTTCATAACTATATATGTCATACTAATGTCCTAAACTGCCATCACACTCTTGCCCCCATCAGCCGTCAACCTCATTCTGACTCGAATTTTCAAGATGCCATCACCAAGCCTCTTCAATGCCACAACACCATCGATACCTGTGTCGAGGCTTACCATGGCACTGGGGGCAAACAACAGCGCTTCACCAACTCTTAAGTCTATGATCTCTGCAAACAGCCCTTTCGCCACGTCACCCTTACCTCTTAAACCTGCGGGACCACCTGGATCTGCATCATCGCCGCCAAGTAAATTCGCAGTGGCACCTGCCAGGTGGCGCTTCAAGCTATACAACCACTCGGGTGAGGTGAACCTATGCACGATCGTGACTGAAGAGAGGTCCAAGAGTGCGGGAGAGATGGTTGGCTCCTGCGTGGAGATGATAACGCGAGTACCGAGGTGACGCTGCATTCGAACGGTAGATAGAAGAGTGTTTGTGAGGGTTGTTGCCTCAGCTGAAGTATTCATATACTATAGGCCGGTCAAATCTGCACTTCAACAACTGAGACGGAGGATAAGGTTGCTTTCGGCTCTACCTTTCTTTCTTACTTTATGGGCTTCATCTAGAGCAATGACCCGACCTACATCCGCGTTCTGCTCGAGAAAGATACTCAAACAGATATTGAATAAGGAGCAAGCCCCTTCGGACGTCATACACGGGCACGAGAGGTCGACGATGGTGAGGCGGCCGGGCTGTATCTGTTAGAGATGTGTGTGAAGGTAAGTGTGAGTGGAACAAACCACAGGAGTCCAGTCGTTCCCATATCTCTCTGCAGCTTTGCTCTTCCCTTTCACCTTTGCTACATTTGTCTGTTTGACGGCCGTCTGTGCCTGGGGCATAAAGCTCTCCAATGTATCAAGCCGTTGATGGAGCGGCGCCAGCTGGGCAGGAGTCATGGCAGTATCCGCAAGTCGGAGCTTGAAGCTCCGGTAATCGAAGGCAGTCCCGGACTGCTGCTGCTCAATGCGCATATCCCGCAAGATGCGGTACACCGTGTGCAAGTATAGCGGCATCGGTCCATCATTCTGACTTACTGCCATGAGGTCTAACATACGCTTCGTATTGAGATCGTTTTGATTGATACGCAATGGCTCGACCTGGACCTTTAACCCATCGTATGCTCGCTTTGGGCAACGTTAGTTTGGTTTGAATTTTCTTCTGGGCTTGAGGAACTTGCCTGGATAGTGCGCACGTTTGCGGGTGAGCACAGTATTCGTACTGCGATCTTGGGGTTTGAGGAAAGAAAGGCCGCTTCACATGGAGATCCTGAATAATCGGAGATGAATGTGTCGTAGTGGAACGCAAGGCCAGTGAGAGGGTGTGGCAGCTTGCTAGCTCTGGAGGGGAGCAGGCAATTCTCGAGCAAGCAGGATAACGTATGGCTTTTGCCCGATCCTTGAGAGCCGCAGATGAAAGTGCTTGACGGAGATGCGGTATTGAGGAAAATGCGAGGATCCTCGACATTGCTATGAAGAGGAGCCTTGATAACAGCCGTCTCCTCACTCACCCTCTTGGCTAGACCAGCCAGCAAGCCATATTGTGGGAAACAAGTTTCAGAACCATCAGAAAGTCCTTTTTCAACTTGTTCAAGCACAGGCATGGTGAAGATTGGTGCTGTCCTCGCCTCCTGGAGCTCTTGCTGTTTGGGTTCTCCTTGGAGAAGGCCTAGGTGGTAGGTGAGGAGAAGTTGGGTATTGAATTCTTCGGGTGCTGGGGATGCTGTGTCAGACATATCTCCTGAGGCTGATGGTCTGTATTGGATAATGGAGTCAGGACTATTGTTTTGTGCGATCTCTGAAGGCTTTCTGAGCATGATCGACTTTTTGAAATGTTGCCAGCTGGCCTTCCTTAAGTCTTCTTTCCATCAAGGCCCTCCATTTCCTTTGTTCTTATGCACAGTCCTGATGAGAGGAGCAGGGTTCCTCTTTTGCAGGCCCCGACTCGGATTAGTTTGCAGTATGTGATTCAGCGGCTCTGGGCATAACGACCACTCAAGGCAGTTGAGTTTTGCTCTAGAGACCCAGTTGTTTTGATAACCAGCTTCCGTGACTAGAAGTTATGGACGAATTGATAATTTTGATCAGCTATTTCACACGCCAACAACGAACTAGCTGGGGCACGACCCGTAGCTGGGGCAAACGGGTCGTGCCCACAACTTCAATCAAAAAGCATTTACTATAACTATGTAGTAGATAACTCGTGATAAGCTATCATTATTGATTTTCGTGCAGCAGACAAGTCCTTGGTCGAAATATCTCCCTCATCGCACGCCAAACCTGCAAAGCATGGCAAGGGTATGAAGATTGTAAGCTAGGAAGATGATATTGATATAATGCACTCTATACAGCTTCTGTTGAAGGGCATGAGCCGATAGATTGATTTATCCCAAACGTCAGGATGTTTTTCGTTCATACCCGATGTGACTACCGCCATCCTGCATGATGGAACCCAAACCCTCATGCAAGTCAAGTGTAGTATCTCCAGCAAAATTAAATGATGGGTCACTTCCAACTGTTTGCATGGCGCTGTACCGACCGTTAGGCACTGAAGATCAGGAAATCACATTCCATATCTTGTCGAATGCAGCAATGATGAGCGATGGTTTACGGACCAAGAACTGATGAATACTAGAGAATATTTCGTTTTCGGATGATAATAATTTAAGTATGGATGGAAAAGGACAGATTAGAATTTTCAAAGCCTAGAGTTTTGAGACAAGGAAAAAAAGGAAACCTTTTAACGGCAGGCATCCAACACTACTTCTGGTGTTTCTGGTTTGGACATCGAAC
This sequence comes from Chlorencoelia australis, assembly GCA_003988815.1. Lineage (NCBI taxonomy): Eukaryota > Fungi > Ascomycota > Leotiomycetes > Helotiales > Cenangiaceae > Chlorencoelia > Chlorencoelia australis. Next base: position 136,411 of record QYAN01000088.1, read on the forward strand.
TTCCTCATCTGCGTAATCTTTGGAGAGATGGATGCTCGAATCTAAGTTAGGAGAAGTTGGTGGATGCATTCATGGCCAAACTTCAAGAACACCAGGTGAGAATAAGGGGGAGCAAGGCAAGCAAGCCCATTCGGACTGCCTTCGATAGCGCAATCCTATCGTCACGATCTTTTCGATGGGAGTGGGATACTCGGGATCCATCGCCATGCACTGCTGCTCGAACCATTGCATCTCTTCATTTCCAATTTCCATTCTTGATACTTTCATGCTAGCTGGTTGAACTTTATAACTTCAGCTGCTTTTTAAGCTACTGCGGTGTCTGCACTGTCGGCTTTCTTCTGAAGCTTGTCCATCTATCTCTACTTTCTGAATGCCTATGAAAGAAGCCCAGGTCTAATTGACATGAGTTTTGCATACAAACATTGCCGATTCCGCTCCATACAATGTTTCTAAATCTTGAATATTTGGCTATGCACCTTTTTCGCTGGGCCAGTTTGTCATATAAAGAAGCTCTAGAACGAGGCAGCTATTCTCATCTCTCACTGTTTACCATTTTACTGCAATTCACTTCATCCTTCACCGTCCTTCCCCCTTTCACATTAACCTTACTCTTTTCGCCTGTACCCATATCAGCAAAGATGCAGCCCCTCTTCAAGAACACGGTATCACGGAACAGCCTTACCTCCCATGTCCCCCTTTTGAGATTAAGATTATTCATGAGACAACGACGACTCATATGGCCCCAGCTGTGAAATTGACAAAAGCTGAGCAAGCGACCAGTACTAGTTTAGTGTCGAAAGGGGAGCTAACCAAATACAATCCGAATCTACGATGGCAACAGGGAACTGGAAGTCCCTTCGTCTCTATTCGACCATTCTTTAACTTGGACTTATCGTATTGGGAAAAGCGAACGCTCTTTCCTGGAGTACAGAGCAAGGCTTGCAGGGTGGTTGCTCAGGCATGTGTGCCGATGGATGCTGTGGCAATAAAGAATCTAAGTATAGCCACACTCTGTGTCTGGACAAGTTTCCCACAGAGGGAACAAATGGTTATCTTTTGACTTATGAGGGTTCTATGGTATTCGTCTTCCAGCTGGAGAAGACTAGGCAACTTTAGCAACAGTGAACACACAACACACTCTTCTTGTCTTTTTCTTTAAATGCTACCACCCGCTTGTCATATGCTCATCATCTGCTCCTCGTTGATTCTCTGATACCCTTGTCTCAGTCTTCCTTCGCCACCTTGAATCATTTAGTTCCTCTAAAGTGTGGTAGTCATGTCTGTTTACCTAATCCAAGCGCCTGCTTTAGGTAGCTTACCCCAATTCTCCATCACTCCTGAAGCCATCCAACTCCTCCAATCCCAATTCAAATCCCAAGGATGAGGACTTCTTTTTCCTGTTCTTGCCAATAAAAACACAAGAGCTCATTGAATCTCAAGTTTTCGTTTTCTTCCTTCCTTCCCGAGACACAAAATTCTTTCTAAGACACCGGGAACAGACATTTCTTCAGCTGCGGAAGCGAATTGTGTGAGGGCTGCTAATACACCGCCTGTTCCGAACCCTCACATTCCTCTCCAACTTTTATGGCATTCCTCATTCTTGTGCCTGCCTCCCTTTTCCAAATACTTCCCCACAATCTCCTCACAAAGTGCCGCAGTCACCACCGGAGCCACAGCTACGAGAGCGTTTTCTGACATTACGAATTTGAAATATTAACCTCAATATTCCAAGAGCTGCTCATCCGAGCCTTTTCGAGCATCAAACAGATAGTAGTCTATCTCCAAGAGTAGATTACACTTCAGATTCACATCTATTCGGCGACCTTGGGCCTTGTAGTCACGGTTCAGAGTTTGAAGATAGATTTGTTCTATCTAGCACATCTTAGCGTTCGCTGTCGTCGTATCCCTTGAAAGGTGCTTCATTCTCGTTTTTCCCTCCCTGAAACATATCTAACCTAGCCATCTATTCGCGTGTTCTCATTCTTGTTCTTGAACTAACCTGTCATTAGTCGTCGATATGTCAAGCCCCTTATCATCACACATCAGCACCTGGACATTCCAGGAAATCTGTCAATTTGTACAGACCTCACCTCAATTAGTTTCACACCTGTACGATGCTGAACAACAATATATTCGAACTACTTTCGATGACTCTAAGCGTCCCATCTCTCAGATTGCAGAAGAAGAGCAAAATATTCGGAACTTTTGCTTCTCATTTCTATTCGAAGAAACTAGTATCAATGCCGCTGTTGAAAGACTTCGAGCTCGATTGCAATCTCCTCCTTGGAACGATTTGGATTTCTTAAGTGAGATTCCTATCAATGATTCTTTTCTATTTACGCCTAAACGCCCATCGATTCTTGAGGTGGTTTGCAATGGAGCTTATAGATCTCTCGAATTAGTACGCATTGGGAGCCGTAATATTTATGCTTTCATCCAGGCCTGTTATGACGTTCTTCTACAAGCTTATTTGAACAACATGCTGTTGCATCGTATCACTACTTTATTGTGGACGTCCTGCAAGATTCTTCCGTTTCTCGCCGTTCTTGTTGCTTTGGGTGCTGCTCTCAATATCTTTTTCAAGACCGTTAAAGGATTTTGGAATCAAATTCTAGTCGTCGGTCAAATCTGGCTATTTGAGCTTTACAGCTATGCTATTAATAAGCTAGAGAATATGTTCGAGGTTATAGCAGAAATAATCGACAATGTATCGTGGCCCAAGGAGATATGGAAATGGTTTAGGTACAACTTTCCGCCCTTAACCTCTAGAAGTATTTTTATTGATATCCCGCTTTAGATTACCTTCTCCCAAGAAACCGCTCGGGCGGGAGATTGGGAAGAGAGTTATTTCATATGATTCCTTCGTCAACCAAACCACCCGGCTGAGTTTCTTGTTAACCAAGGCGTCAAGCGCTCTAATACCAACCCTTGAATTCATGAGAATTGCCGGCCATTCTTTGGAACTCGCTTCTATAGCTCTTTACTCAAATGACCCCACCGCGACACCTCTGTATGACGCCTTAGGAAAACTAAAACATAGCACCGACAGTCTTTCCATCGAGATCGCGAATTTCGACAAGAGGGCTTGCTCATTTTTCAATAGCTACCAATTGGCACTTGATGAGACCATCGAAGCTATTGACATCATCGTAAAGGCCTCTGATCAGCTCTATACCTGGGAACCAATCTTTTCACCTATCGCGGATATAACCATTATTGGAGGACTACCCCTATGTCTCTTCCAGCATAATCCTGTCTCTTGCCTCAAACTGTTCTATGCACCCTCCCTTTTATTCGCAGCAAATCTGAAATGCCTTGTAGTCAGCCCTACATACTTTTTTATTCCTTCCTCGTCGCGGCTGGTGTCGGAGGGCTGCTCATTAGCTCGAGGTTTCCGCTCGGCTTTTGGTTTTTCTAGTTCCAGAGAGAGAAAAGCTGAGCTAGAGCGTGCCGCAAAGGACTTAATTTTGAAATTTCGGAGGCAACTGAAACCTTTACACTACGAAGCGGGTACACTTTCAAAAGCTATCGAGGATGGGATAAAGAAAAGTCGCGAGATGCAGGGCGACTTTGACACAGTAAATAGGGAATGGCATGAGGGATACAAGCGTGTCGAAAAACTGATTTCGGACAGCGCCCAAAAAGAGAAGGGAATTGATGGTAGCTGGGTAGCATTATTCTTCCAACATGCTAGGAAAGAGAACCTCAAGGCTTTGGAGAAATGGAGAGATCAAGGAAAGAGGTTCGCAGAGTAAGATCTTCCTTACGCCTTTCTATACTCACTATTTACTGATTATATCTATAGCCTTAAGACCGAAATATTCTTCGCCGCCGAGAACTACCTATTTGCAGATGAAGTGATCGATTTACTTCGCGACCAGTTCTTAGGCGCAGGCGCTTCCCTCGATATTCTTCGGGGAATTATCTGTGAGAATGATGACGGATATTGTACTCGATCAGAGGACGATGACTATGAGACGACTATTAGCGGAATTGTCAAATGGGTCATGCCGCTGAAGAAGAGCCTGTCTGAAATGAAGAAATCGAACGAGGAAACAGCTCGCGTGAACGTGGAATATAGGAGGCAAAGATCACGCCATATTGTCGGCTGGGCGAGTAAGAGAACCGAGTGTTGGGCTAGGTTGAATAAGAAGGATTATCATGGCGATTTTTGGGATTGTATGTCGGAGTATAAAGTTGAGTATGGCACCACGGGAGAAAAACAAGAATAGATAAGATGGAAAAGAATATTGTGAAAGGCTTATCCCTCCCCTCTCTTTCATTGGAAGGCACTTAGGATATCATTTTCTCCATACACTCACTCTTTTGGTCACTGGCTCTGTTACTTCGAACATTTCTTCTTTATTACATTTTGCGATTTAACAGGTAATGTAGAATAGATACACTCATTTGGATAAATTCTGGGATGACATTAGCTCTTTGGCGAGTTTTTCAATAAATCCTCCAGTCACTCCATCCTCCTCCTCTTCTTGATCGTGAAAATCTTTCGTGTTCCAAAAATTCCGTTGTTTACCCAGCTGATCGGACTAGTAGAGTTGCTGTGATTATGATCAACGAGATGGTCCCATATTGTTTGCTTAGACTTGTAGGGCTAGAATCCTCAAACCTATCGCCGTCGTTCATAGTGTCGTTCGTTGTCGTAGTTGTATCAGATTCATATAAATCTCAGCGATCGAAGTCTTCAATCTCCTCTTGTTCATTTTTCCATCTATGAAGAAGTCTTCGTCAGACGCATCTGCATCCACTCTCTTGCCACTTTCTTCAAAAGGTAAATTTTTTCACCCGAAGAATGAATTGATAAAGTCTCGTGTGAGAAATATTGTGGTTGGCATATCCCCCTTTGCTTTGAATGTTGTGCTAATAAGAGTAGAAGGTATAAATAAGCATTCTCATATAGAATACCCGACCTCCTTTCCACATCACAAATCTAAGTTGAATCAAAGCGAGCTTCTTCAGAATCTATCATAGATATTTGTATATGTGGAAGAAGATATACTACTAAGCTATTAGCGAATCTCTCTAAAAGCCCGCTCGATTATTTAAGAGAGATCTATATAAGAAAAATAAATAGCCGTCTAAGATTTTAGATTATATTAAATCCCTTTGACAGTTTGCGCTCTTGTTGCCTGAGGCAATACTTCACGTGATTGATGCCTTAGGAAGAAGGCCGTCACGCTAGTAGATTAAGCGAGTCGGATGCGCGTGGCTCTGCTATACCTCGTTAGATTCTTTCTCTTCTTTTCTTCTTAGCTTTAGATTCTAAGGATTAATAGAAGACCGTTTTTCACATTTATATCTTAAATTAGGTAAATAGTAGAAATTAATTATAAGGAAATCTTTATTTACTAAAGCTTTAAAAGCTTTAAATCTGTCTTAATAGAGCTGGCACTCTATTTATTCTAATATAAATATTTCTCTGACCTAAAGTAACTCTATACTGACTACTAATAACGGGTTCGGCCCTTCTATTTTAGAATTGTGTATTTCAAGTCGTACTTTGGGCTGAGTTGTCCTCTTCTCTAGGTTCTCCAAAATTCCAGCGTTATTCTCCTATATGGTAACTAGGCTCTTAGAATTATCCTTCTTTATCTCGGCCTTGCACAATATAAGAGATTCTTTAAGAGGCGCAATCGTAGAGTTCTATTTTTCGGAATATTCAACGACATCCCTCGCTTCGCTCCTAATATTGAGGATCTCGCCTGACAAGCTTGGCTTTTTCTCGTCGAATTGGTTTGCGTTTGTTCTCAAGAGTTCCTCCGCTGTGCTGGAGTCGATCGTTGCTATCTGATATTGAGGATCTAGATGTTTTTCGAAGCCAGCCTGCTGGTCCCAAGAAGTAAAGCTTAGGCAAGGTAGAGAACTGATCAATGGAAAGTCAAATTCTTCGTTTCTTGTAAACTTTGAGAAGGAGTCCGAGTCTTCAAAATCGACTGTGTTTGGCGCCCTATGAACCATTTCGCGATTAGGAACATTCGGCTTCTTCCAATTTAAATAAGGTTTTAGATCTTTGCGACACGAGTTATAGTGTCCTATTAAGGAAAAGGTTAGGGAGGAATGCGATAATAAAAAAATGTAGAAGCATACCACCACCACCAGTGCAAGATATCTGTTCTAATTCACAATTAATACATTTATTAGCACGTTTAGTGCGTACACAAAGGTTTTCCAGTCTTTCGCAATGGCCACAGGGCACTCCTTTTATGAAAGAGACATTAGAGAAAGGAGCATTGAGTAGGGTATAAACATACCATCGCAGCGGCGTTTTCTTTTTTTTAAATTCCAAACATAAACCTCCTCGGCGGAGCTGCTTGTGTGACTTTTTTTTTCCATTATTGATAAAGGCTCGAAATTCCTAAAATCGAGATTGAATTAATAAATTAGTGGGAAACTCTAATAGCCTCTGTGTATTGTTCGAATCGAGTGAATATTGAGAATGACAGAAGGATCAAAGGGGAGAAAGCGAGACACTTAGATTAAAGTCTCCTACCTAGTAAGGATCCCCGCCCTTGCGCCACATAATCTATGTGACTTTCACATGGTCTATAGTTGCTGTATGATTAGCGGCTTCTATAGTTATAGGGCTCGCCATTTCCGCCTTCTCTTAATTTGCGTTTTATAATTATTAGCAGTATATTACTTGTCTTGGAATGGTCTAGATATTATCATCGTTTCGTAAGTAGCCGTGGCTTTAGAAGGATTAGGTAGATCGGATGCCTCATATGTCCGCAAATTAATGAGAAGTAAATCACTGTGGTAAGGAATTAAAGCAGGCGTAAAAAAGGGGGTAAGGCTTATTGCCTCGTTCTGGCTTTATATAGAACTTACTCAATCCGCTATTATTTCAACACCAATCTTCCACCCTTCAAGTCACCTTTATCCCCCTTCACAATAGTCAAGACGGCGTTGATAACGATTCTGAGACTAGCGGGTTACTTATGGAGATATATAAAATAATAAGACAGGGCTAAAAGTGGTTTAATCTTTCATCTGCTTATATAAGCCAGCAGCAAATGGGCATAGTAAGCTAGATAAGGATGGCTTAAAGGCGAGGAGGGGCTAACCAAGAAGTAGGCGTAGATCTGCAGAGACAGAGTGCAATCCGGGCTGCTCAAAGGGTCGTGCTAATGGGACATAGGTATACCACATTTGTAAGACTCAAATGGCTGGAATTTAATCACAAGCATTCTGAACAGAACTTGAAGAATCAATTATGTACACCTCAAAGCTTCCAAAACTTAACTTTGACATCAATCCTTCGTCCAGCAATCTGTGAGTTTGTCTTAAACATCCTTCCAGAGATATTTGAACAGCAGAAAACGCTACTGTTTGTGCCTTGTAATATACAGCCTTCCTGACCATTTCCTTTCCAAAACTAACTCGCACATTTCAATTTGAAGAAAACCTCCAACTATCTAAAATACCCTCCCGCTCATTCGAAAATGATCTGGGGCATCAGCGGCTGCGCCAAACGTGCTAATTATATGCCTCCTCAAGTTGCCACAACTAGGTTAACAATTTTCCGTAATAACCATCGTATTCCACGAGCAGTATAGTTCCATCCAAAGTGGTTTCTAAGCATTCCAACGAAACGGTAGTGGCTTGACAGTCTCCTAACACCCTAAAGATACTAGGCGAAATCTCCGCTACAATGTTAAACTCGTACTGCGGATCGAATAAGTCACGTTTCGTAAAAGAAAAAAAATCAATCACGTACTGTTACTTTCTGTACAGTCTCACTAATAGGAGTAGTGCTGTAAGTCATCGTCTCACGAGTAATCGTGCTCACGGAAGGATTTAACCTCCGGATGTGATGGTACGAAATTGCCCTTGTACATAGCTGTGGGGAAAGTCCGCAAGGCGTGAGAATGAAAGGGGCAAGGCAGATTAGCCACAGAAAAACAGTGAGAAGTGAGGAAGTACGATGAAGGATGAAGCGAAGCAGACTAATTTGCAGTAACAGTGAATAATGAGCGGTTAGAAGGGCGCACACTGGTTGCCTCATTCTCCAGCTTCATACATTTAGCTGTGTCTCCCTACACTCAAGAAGAAAGATTGCCCCTCGTTCTTGGAAGCCCTCAGATACGCAACAACGAACTGACAATTTCTGCGGAACTCCTGCTGAATATGTCACATACTTGGAGACGAAGGTCAAACAGCTGACTGTATACTATTCACCTCCATCTCCTCCACAGTTAGATGCACCCGACAAGACAATCCATAATTCGAACAATATAGCTCCAATTTCAGGACAGGTATTTATACAATACGATCCAAACACTGACACTGACACTGACACTCCGGCTCCACCGCACACTGAGTCCGCTCTCCATCCCGCCGCCTCTTTTGCTGCTGCGTCTGCTTTCTCGTTTTCCGGGTATAGTTGATCATTGGCGACGTCGCTGCCGCCCCTATCTCACCACCAATTCCGCTGCCGTTCGTGTAAACGTGAAGGTAATCCCGAATGTTTTCTGTTTGTTCGTTATGTTTCTTCGTTGCTTGTTTTCCGCTCGTCTCCACGTAGGTTTTCGGGCTATTCCACTAAGGGGCGGTGAGGTATGGCAAGATGACTTCTTGTCTCTCAATATTGGGGCTTTGTCGTTGGTATAGTCGTCGATAAATATGTTCTAGTGGGCTCAGGTGTGAGGCCCTTCGAGCTTTCCTCTTCTTCCGGAATGATCTAAACTCGATGAGACCTAGGATACTGTGCGTGGATAAGAGTCTGCTTGCTGCTTCTGCATTTCTTTTCCAAATCTGTTATGCCATGGGAAGTAGAAAAAGTTCGAAGTCTAGGGCTGGTCCCGAAGTTGCTTTGAATGTTCTAGAGATTATCTTTGCAGCTTTGGCTTGTAGGCTGTTGAGAGTGTTCATCGTCTTCTGCATGTACTCAAGCCCTGTATCCTTCGCATGTCTTTGAGGCTCATCCCCTACGTTGACCCCGCCAGACTAGCGAGTGCTCCAATGGACCTAGAGTGTCCATTTGACATCACGAAAAGAGAATAATCCCTGGATGGACGGTAGTATAGTAAATAAGCTTGAAATCGCTCGATCTCAGAGTCGCGTGGATCGCCAGCTTTGTCAAGAACAGACACACACGCATCATGGTCGACGGCCACAAGTCAGGAGAGTATGAAACAGCGACCGGGAATACCGCAAGGATCACCCCTCTCCCCCATACTCTACCTCTTCTAGAACGCAGATCTCATCGAAACCTGCAATAGAGAGTACAATACCATAGCAACTGGATACATTGACGACATTGCAATCCTCCGATGGGGAGATACCACGGAAGAAACATGCGACAGTCTGAGTACGACGCTAGGGCTGGCCAAACAATGGGCATCTAAGCACGCATCAATATTCGCACCAGAAAAGTTCCAACTCACGCACCGAAGACATATGGACACTAACTACTAAGTCGGTGCTTATTGACGGCGGGTCAATCATACTAAGAAGAACGAGTAGATACCTAGGCTCGATTATGGACGAAGAAATGGAATGGAATATACATATTCAAAAAATAAAGACCAAAGCAACGAAGCTCTGGGCTTCTGTGCGTTGGCACCAATGACCCTACTACCCTTCTCAACCGGTCAATAACTTCCACCATAATGTGGTCTGTCCCATCTTGCCTCCTTCTTTTTCTCCTCAGGCTCACTTCGATCATCAAAATACTGCACTCTCTTCTCCTCAGTGAGAACACGTAGATCGAAATCCTCTCTAAAATCAATCGTAGTCCCATTAACTGAAACATACGGTCTCGTATCATTCTCTCCATCCCACTTCGCGCGCCAAACTTCTCTCTTCCCTTCTTTGTTATCAGCTAGCTCTGTAAAATCCACGACATCGGTCTTGCCCACACCACTAAACGTAAAGCATCGCACTCCACATTTTGGACAGAAGTAGAATTTCCGTTTCTTGTCGTAACATTGATAAGTACTCAATTCATGATCTGGATCAAGTGGTGAAAGGAGCATGAAATCGTCTCGAGGATTGGCAGGATGAACGTGGAAGATGTTCATTTTGTAACACGTACTGCAGTTACAGCGGTAGACTTCTTGTTGGATTGGTTGTGGTGGATGAGACGACGAGAATGGATGTGGAAGGGTGAGGAAGACGATGTACTGCGTCAATCCGCAGTGACAGGATCCGTGGCATGCTTGTCTCTTTGGCGCTGTCTCTGCCATCTTGTGAAATGAGAGGTCTTGGAGTGAAGTCCTGATCTATAACTACCTACGAGGGATCTTTGCTCTTCAAAATTGGATCAGGCATCAACATATTACTAAGCTAAGTGTGGCGCATCCGGCGCCACAGATGTCTTACCACTTTTGGCCTTAGGCTTTATAAATGAGATTACGGCATAAATATTTTCGAACGTGCGGGATTGTTTTGCGCACTAGGGCCCTATGGGTTGGGTTCTTAAAAGGACGACCTAACCTACGAATACCCACGTGTTGGGATGGATTTTGGCTAGATATTTAGACCCAACCCACAAGTACCTAGTAGGTTAATAGGTAGAAAAATTGGTATAAATTTATTAACCTAAAGCTTATGGGTACCCATGGGTTAAACCTAACTCTAAAAGAACCTTATGGGTATTAATCTAGCTTATTAACCTAATTTATAAAGTTAATCCACAAATCTATAGATCTAACCCATAAACCCATAGACCTAACCCATAGGTAGCCAATTAAGGACCCAGTGCGCAGCCTAATGGCTAGATACAACCCTTTATTTGCCGTTGACCTGTTCTCTTTCCTGCATAACCTTCTCCGTCCATATGTCCACATTATCAACGGCATCTTTGGGTGATGTTCAATGTTCCAAGAGAAATGATGAAATCTCAGCTAGGCTGAATTTCAACAGCGGTACCTTAGCAGCAAACTCTTTTGCTAATTCCTCGATTCTCTCAATCTCTTCTCTCTGTTCGAAGAGCAGAATATTGCGAAGGCACATAAAGAGATCCAGCAACTTCCATCCCAAAACACGCTCCAACTACTTACAACTCGAACATCACTGGGCTGCTGTTCAGCTAACCATTGCCCAATTTTTACTCCGAAGTCTTCCAGGGCAGACATTCTGTTCTTCCGATTACTATACTCTATGCTGTCTAGCTGCGGCTGGAGAATGCTCCGGTTCAGAGATACTTTCTATCGAAAAGGCAGTACAAACAAACTATTTACGATACATATTATCATCCTGTTCAATGGGATTTCTCGACCAATCATTGGTACATATGAGCGAAGCATTTTTTGGGAAATTACTCTTTGAAGTCAGTCGTACTCTTGATCCTATACCACAGGGAGTACGGCCGACAACGGCCACTCCCCTTTTCTTCATACCTTACCTCAACACCTGAACTAATGGCATTTCGAATTTCTTACCCACACAATAAACCCGATTTCTCCCTCACAACCTTCTTTGCGACATTGCAATGCTCGTGAGTGAGACCACAGAGGGGTGTGGCAGCAGTGGTCTGACATCCCTTATAGTCACAAGATTACGATAGGTTTGAAGAGCATTTCAAACGAGGGCGCCAATTCACTAGTTTGTTAAATGCCTTAGGCTACGCTGAATTAGGGGTTCGCCAGATGCAGTTCCGATCGGTGGCATTGTTCGAAGATTACTGACCAGTTGAGAAGCGGTGATCCGATTGTTTGGATTTGTGTCGAGCATTTGGCGGAGGGGAGAAGGAGTATCTGGCATACTCTTTACAACTCGCTGAAACTGTTTAAGCCAATCGCGTATCTTTTCATAGGCGTCAGTCCCAGGTTTAATTGTGTCTAAAATCTTCCAAGGGCCATCCGGTAGCGGCATAAACCCTAGAACAAACAGCATGGTAATTCCTAAGGCCCAGACATCGGAAGGGCGACCTCGTTCATCGGTGCTGCCATATTCCGGTGGTATATAATTAGGTGTTCCTCCACCACTTGATGTAACGCTAACACGTTGAATAGAAATTCCAAAATCGCAAATTTTAGCTCGACCGCCCGGGCCGAGGAGTATATTTTGAGGTTTGATGTCAAGATGCAGGATATCTTGAGCATGGATATACTCCAATCCACTGCTAACATCTATCCACACTTGATGCTGTATATCTGCCGGTAATTTTGACATTTTATTCTCATCAATGAACTTAGAAAGGTCTGGTCCCACATATTCTAGTTCGAGGCGCAAGTCTAAAGCATCGTATCTGACAAGCTTCGTAATTGAAGGTTGTAGGTGTTAGATTACCTAGACAGCACTTTGACCACTCTCGCGCTACTTACATGATATAAGCGTTTCAATATTTCTAACTAATTTCTCCAGATCTTGGTAGAATCCTTAAGTTCGGGTCCTCGGCGGCACATCTTAATCGCAACAACATCTTTCTTGGAGGTGGCCTTATAGACGAGCGATCCACGTATTTTGAGGATAAGCTCATGCTCGACAGCATGGGTTTCTAATCCGGTATTATCTTCGTTTGTTATTTGACCTAATCCGATCATCTCCCTTGCTGAGATTTCACTTGCAGTAGAAACACCTGGCAGTGGTAGGATATCTTCGTTCTTGCCAAGTACAAATCTGGCTGCCTTGGCTGAAGGTTTCACAGGGATCGGGGGACGACCTGTTATCTGATCCGCTCCGACCTTTTTCCTTGCCGAGCCTTTCTTCTGTGTGGAAATAGGTGGTGGTGAAGAGGGTGGTAGAACATCCGGTAGTACGGCTCCGACTATTTTGCTTGAATACTTGATGGGAGTCGGGGGAGGAGAGATGGGCGTCCAGCTTTGATGTCTTTCTGTGGCGGGCCGCGGCAAGATCTTGATCTGGAAATCTAATCCTTTACCAAATGTGAGCTGCCAACTGCCACGCCCAAGCGTGGTTTCTTCATTTGGGAAAATGCCGTTCTCGGTCCAAGGCGTTGTTGTCAAGGGCTTGAAAGTGAATATCGACGTCGAACTGTTGTATAGGATTAAGGCGTCGTCGTCAGGGTCTGGATATAACTGAACGTGTATAAGATTGATGTAGCTTTGTTGGTCCGGGAAATCGCTATCCACGTGCTCGAGGACAATATCATTGTTCCATGATGCCCCAAACGTAAACTTCTCTTTTTCTCGCAACTGCTCAAGTATAGCGGCATTTTGACCCGAATTGCGTATAAGGTTGCCGAGTCCATCTTTACAAGAGCTATTGCAACGCAATAACCTTAGATGTGCTGAATTCGTAATTGGCAAAATGATGCCTTCATTGTGCTGCAAGCGGAGAGAATAGATTGCGGACTCTGACTTGGGGAGTATAATAACTCGGACAGATTTGTGAAGACCGATCAAATCCACCTCATTGACACTTTCTATTATCGTTGAGGTATTGAGACCGATGAGTTTGATATTAAGTGTTAGTTCTGGGATTAAGAATCAAATTAAGAGACATGGGACGCTCACATCATATAATATAATAAGAATAAAAATAAAAATAGCGCTGGCTGTGGGAAAATGGTATATAGTCACGTGCCCTCAATGAGTCATCAGCTTGACTACTCTTGACTACTTTGTTGCTTTTAAGCACTGCGATCCTTACGATCTTCTTCCTTTCTAGAACCTATTATCAAAGAACAAATGCATCAGTTAATAAGCTCAATCAGTGCACTAAGGTGATACGAACTCTCGTAGATGCCTAATTCCAGGCGATATTGTTGTGATATCGAGCGGGTTCCAGATAAACAATGCACCTCTCCCTCTTTGGTTTTGGTATAGAGGTTTCCTTTCTTTTCTGACTGGCTTCGTTGTCGGCACATCGACCTGCCACTGGGTTTTCTTCATTGCCGCGAGTTCTATTTGGGTCCAGCTCAATTGAATCGGAGGTGGAGCCCAGCCTAAGGGTGGTGATGGAGGGCCACAACGACGATTGGCCTCACGTTGCGAAAAAATTTCTGCCATGGCATAGAATTGAGGGCACTGAGCGAGAAGTATAAATTTCATTCCTCAGATCGAGGATAGATGTGATAGATATAAAGAATCATAGGAAGCCCTGACAGTTTGCTTGTATGCTGCCATTTTATTTTGCCGTAGTAGCCATGACTTGAGGGAGTCCCAGATAACATTCCTGTTCGCATCTACCATGTCATTTCCATTTCCATCCGCCCAAAACCATGCCCCATCTACCAGATATACTCCGCATATAACCAGCGGGATGGACCATCACTTTTTCACCCATTTTTTGATTCACCCAATATGGCCGCCCCGGTCCAAAAGCGAAACTCCCGGTCCTAGAGATGACGCGAACACTCCCCTATTATACACATCTAGCCCAGCCATATTAGCCGATAAAGTGCATATCACGAAGCTAGGAAACGGTATAAAAACAAAGAAATCGGCAAGTAGCTTCTTTTGATTAATTTAGATGGGAAAGCGAGATACTTGGGATGATTATATACTCTTGCTAAATTTGATGACCTAGCCTTCGAACTTTTAATAGAGGCCATCTGTAAACTTCAGTAGGCAAAAAGGTTCAGACCTCCCTTCTACTCCTTTCGCTAGATTTCTCTTTAAAATATTAAATCTACTACAGGGGAAAGAATGCACGCATTTTACAGACCCTTACTACCAGGAGAAATGTGACCTTCTACACTGGTGTTTTACACAGCGAAAGGATGCCTGTTCACTAAGTCAGAGCTGGCGGATGCCTCATCCACTTGTATTATTGCCCGTACGTCATCTAGTTCTCTTCCTAGTTGCGCCAAGCTAACAAGCCAGTGATTTGATTAGAAATAGCCAAGACTCCTTGATTCGTCGCGTCACGAAATACAATGGGTTTTATACATTGCATGCAGATTCAGTTTTCATCCGGTTCAAAAGGGAGAAAGGCTGCTATATTCGTAGCTAGGAAAAATACTAAAATATACTTTAGTTTATTCTCAAAGTAATACTTGAGATTTCATAAAATTACTTACGAATCTCATACCACTATCTACGTCCTCAGAAATGATCCTGACCTCCCTGCCTTTCCCTTGGACCCGACACAAAGCCATCATCCATAGTATGATTTCGAAAAGTCCCGCCTATCCCCTCGTCCGGCGAGACATTACTAGCGCGGACATGGGGGGCTAGAATAGCACCCATTGCATGTAAACTTATTAGCAGGATACATCAATTGAATGAAATCGCGTCCATTAATGCCCTACAATTACGCGCTCAGCAATGGATTCTAATCCACCTAAGAGGATATACTCTTTCATCTCGGACCAATCACACGCGATTTCTACACCCCCTTTCGAACCAAACCTAAATAAGCAGTAAAAGCTCTCTTTCAGCGGCAGATACTCCCTACCCTACGATGGCATGGCGGCGGCTTTGGCGTTCCTTGGAACGGACGACGGAAAGCCATCGCCAACAGGAGGATCGCACGGGCTTCCCAGACTCGAGAGCCAAAACGAACACGAACACACTGAAACTCTCTAATCTCCCTCCCGAATTGATTATTTTGATAGCAAGCATGCTTTCGACACGATCCGCTGCATGTCTCTCTCTTTGCAACCGAGCTATGAGCCAAATCCTTGGTCCCAATATCTGGCGTTGCTTGAACCTTCAAAATCCAGAAATACGTGCTTCCTTCCTCTCTGACTTGTCAAAGGATCTTCCAGAGTACTTTATCTACTATCTCTGCGTTCAGTTACATGCCAGCAGTGCAGTCCAGTGGCCCCGAACCACTCCAAAAACCCTCACTCGTTGCCTGGGGAAAGAACCTGCTTTTGTGCATTGTTGGCAGTCAGGATTACTGCTAAGATTTCCCCATATCCAGTTGGCAATGAAGCGACATTATCTCGGGCCTAGCCATGGGTTTCCCTTGGAGGCTTTTCAGAGCACCGTGGTTATAGAGAGTTATCTCTATGGGAACATTGTACTTCTATCTATTGACGCCCAGATTGTCTCTAACGAGCTTCTCATGCGATCCCAACAGTGGGTACTGCTGCCACACAACAGGCGCGATGAGCTCGTTACTAAGCGTCTCTTCCACCATCTCTGTCATCATATATGGGCTCTGGGTAAGGCGGGGGACAATCTACCGACCCTGATGAAAAGTCGACTTGATCTTCTCGAAGAACAAGGTCGGTGCTGTACCTCGACTGCGCAGTGCTTGAAATGTCCGATGGATTTCGTGTTGGATGTTGTAGATCTTGGGGAAAGAGGTATCGCGGGCTGTCTCACAAGGTGGATTAATCTTGGCGCCGGCTTGCATCCAGCAGATCCAAAATGGCAAAGCCATCTCGGCAAATCGCTGCCTCAAGAAGTTACTTATACACCGCACCCCTTGGGCAGTATTCGCTCGAGCTTCGAGAACCAGACTGCGATACCGTTTAAAGACGTTACTGCTAGGAACATATACAGTCTCTTGTCAAGGCGTGAACGCAAGTTCATTACTTGCAGAGCAGATGGGTTTATTTGGAAATTGGTTTGTAATGACCCTCATCGGTGGTGTCTTGAGAATGCAGAGCAAAGCTTGGGATGGGCCCTTGCTCGCATTTCTCAATTCTTGTCAAGCAAATATTTCCAGTAAAAGAATCCCATAAGGATGATGCATCATAACATCTTTTCATTGCTGATTCTTGTCAACCTCCCTTGGCACTTGTCAAATTCTCTCATAGCTAAGGTTCGCGACTTCCCGATCTGAAAGGCCGCTAGTGACCTCGACACTTAAGTGTACGATCGACTTCTCTCTTCCCTCTCTTCTCTCTCCACCTCCTTCGGAAGTTTCATTACACGCACGATAACTTTCTGTATTATACACATGTCAATTCCACCAGTCCCAGGTGCTGCCGCAAACCCTGTTGACGGCTGAAAGGCCATGTATGCGGGGACCTGAAAGCTGGAAGCGGCATCGCGGAGAGCGAGTAGGGCACCAGCGTCGAGCTCGCACTTCTGCGCAGTGCTGGTGACTAGTAGGCCCAGTGGGTGAAGCTAGGACGAGCTCATACTTGAATACTCTTTGGATGGGAAAAGTCAGTCTGCATCCGAGCCAATGAATCCATTTTTCACTGACTATTTCTCAGTTCTCTGCGATTGATGACCGGCTTTAGGAAAATCTTGGAACTCGGGTGCGTGCCACATCTTCCGTAAGCTTCGTGTTCGAACATAAATCTGACTTCACCCTGTTGCTGTAGTTCTCTACCCCCTTTCCCAGCCAAAACGAATGCCTCAAAATACATCCTTGTCACACTCCGGCATACTTGCAGCTCTCGAAATCATGCTCGTTATCACACGAGTTTATTGCACAACTACGAACACCTTTAACAACCATATCGACGCTGCTGCGATGCGCCTTGCCTTGGAGTCTACACAAAAGCATTAGGTATATTTTGGAAAGTGTCCACTTTGGGATCTCCTTATCAAAAATAACATGACAGGACGGAGGTCAGATCAAGTGTGATTGGCTAAAATGCGAGAAGTTAAAACACGTGACGATGTGATAGACTTTGCTCAGTATGCTCAGGTCGTGAGCCTGAGCACAAGCAATTGGCTTTGTGAGGAAAGAAAAATAGATAGGCAAATGCATAGGCGAGGGGCGTAGGTATCTATTATAAGGCATATTATTTAAGAAACGCAGCTATTAATCATATTTTCTAATCCGATACTAGAACTTTCATGGCTCTGCCTGTGTAACCTTCTGTTATTGCTTGAGGGGAGGGTGCAATCTGGAGAGAATGGGTCTTCAGGAATTATGATCGGATTGGCGAGTGGATCCTTTTTTACCTTCATCAATTGCGCCAGCGTATTAAGGTTGGCGATAGAGGGCAAATTGTCACAGAGGCGTCCCTAGGCAATTGGCATGATCAAGTAGTGCTTATAATAGAGGTTGTGTTCAAATTAATGGGTGAAATTGGCGGAGCAATTGGTACCGCTAGTCACGATCCTCAAGCATACTAAGGCTAGTATATACATTGCTATTCATCATGCAAGAAGCCGAGGAGGCAATTGAGGTTGATCTAAATAATACCATTGTCTGCGTGAGCTTCTTCTGTAAAATAACAAGTTGGCATCGATAACTCCACCGCACTGTAGATAGAGCAAAGAGATCGGGTAACTTCCTACCTTGGTCGCTTGCCACGTATTATCATCGTCGCTATATAATAAGTTACGATATTAAGTTTTAAAAGAGATAGGCCTGTTGTTGGTACAGCAAACCTGAAGTCAGCATGGCTTACAACTTCAACTAATATCTAACCCCTCAGACTGGTTAATTCTGTCACTTCTTCAGATCGTTTCTACTAAATACACATATAAACCCCCTCTCTGCTGCTCTTCGAAATTGGTAATCGACATAAGAACCGATATTTTGAATGGGTCTGGTTATTGCTGGCATTGCTGATACGCTATTGTTGCGAGACAAGACGATCTGTTGAAATATGACTGGCAAGTATATCTATGTCATTCTCACATTCTATATACTTACTAGCGCAGGACATTAAAGCTGCTATAAAGAAAAAGCAACATCAAACGAAGTTTAGTTTACTTCTTCAGAGGGACTCATTAAAGCCAATACTCCAAGCTTAATGAAGTTTATTCAAGGGCCTCCGGCAAAAGGCTCGAGAACGACCCAAATACCCTCACAGCTTCAGATCTCGTTAGATTTTTCCAAAATTGTATATTCACTAAACCTAAGAGAGACTATTTCTGCCCCAGATTCACAAAACTATCTAGACCTAGAGTACTAGCGAGTGTGTTCGTACATAATTCCAGGCAAGAAACCCGCCGTTAAGTTTTCGTTCAATCATCATGATTATTCTTTTCCAAACACTGCCTAGCATGATCATTGTGATCACTACCATCCGTGATTCTAAAAGTCCGACAATACCTAATCAGCCCACCGTACTATCTGCTTCACCATTGTTGTTCTTTTCAACGATGGTTGAAGCACCCGGCTTAGGAAGAGCGCGGCCAGCCTCGACATCAGCACCTGAAACCCAAGTGCCGTCTGGTTTGTAATAGCCGGCGCCACAAGGGCATGTGATTGTGGAAAGATAAGGAGTCTTTGGCGGAAGTGAGCATTGCTTACATGCTCTAGTAGCGGGTACGGGTCCTCTTTTCTTGCCGCAGCAGCAGTCTCCCTCGCAAGAGCAGGCCTGGCCGCCCCAGCAGCTACGGTTGCCGTAGCAGCAGGAGATGCATTGTTGAGGTAAAGGTATACCACAAGTGCAGCCTCTGCCACATGCACATGCATTGCCAACCCAGCATTTTGCACTGCCTTTATCGCAAGAGCATCCATCGCCGCCCACAACAGCTCTTGTTGTGGCTGAGCGCCCCGCATTGTTGAGCTAAAAGTATACCGCAGGCGCAATCTTTACCGCAAGCACATGCATGGCCGCCCCAGCAGTTGTTATTGCCGTTGGAACAGGGCTTAGGAAACCTGGGGCGTTCGTGGTGACCGTGGTGAGCTGGAAGGCTGCCCTCACCCTTATCGTCGCCTGGCTGTGGGAAAAGTCAACATCATGAATTGCATGTATGGGAGGGAGTTAAGCAATGCACATATTCCATTCTAAAATCTTTCTAATACAGTGTGCTTCAAATGTCTATGTTTTCGAGTATAACGAGAGATTTCCGAAGCAGCTGGGAGAGTTATGGGTCTCTGGTTCTTGAGTTGTACTTGGTGAAAGTTCTTAAGGCCATCGGCAGAATATAAGCGGCGAGCGTAGCTGTGGACCCCGCTCAGCCTCTATACAGTTCGTTGCTAATCAAGAAGAATCAATCAATGGGTGACACGAAGCATGGGAAAAGTTTTGAATCATTAACATCGAGCAACCTGATGGGTGGAAAACACATCGCCATGCAGAGGTGCCTTCCGTGAGGGTTACATAGCATATTTCACATTTCACTGTTGACTAAGAGAATGAAGGACACGACGCCTGCAAAAAGGTTTGAGTCATTAAGCCCGATCAACGGAAAACGCATCACCGCGCAGACAGAGTGTAAGAATACCAGGGAGTCAAAGGTAGAAGGGTGGCATTGGGGAGAGATATAATGCAGCCAGACCCAACGCAAGTGAGAAGGTCGTATCAAATACTCCCACGACAGGGGGGGGGAAACAATTGGGCCTACGGCTCACCTATAGCTTCAATTTGTGACACTAATCTCGAAAGGCCTTCACCTATTGGCAAAGAATGATTATTCCTAACATTGACTAGTTACAGAAAGCTTCTATAACGTATATTTGTAGCTAAAGAGCGCCTTCAGCTTTTCTCTAGTTAGGATCTTACAATTCGAGCTAAGAACTTGAAAACTCTATATTGAAAACTATGGGAAATTGTACCTTTAGATCCTGCAAAGTCTTCTGAAGCTCACCCGCAATCTTCACAACAAGCCACAAGATCTTGCTGGGAACTTGCAGTGAAGGTAAACCAAATCTTTCATAAGTTAGATTCTCAGCTAACCTCAAGTCTAACAGATTTTTAATACCAAACTAACGAAGGATCCAAAGAAAATAATATATGCAATAGGGACTAATGCCATGTCTTGCTCTCTTATAGAGGTTCTGCAAACCGTAAAGGACGCAAGAGACAAGTGTGAGAAAGATCGTTCCAAATTCAGAGCGAACATAGAGGCCCTCTTGTTAATATTCTCGGAGTATTGCTATACTATCGACATTATGATACAGAGTCAACCTCACATCGCTGCCCTTGTGTGGGGGGCTATTCGCTTTCTAATTTCGGTATGCGTTAACTTCTATATCCCCCTTCAGAAATCTTTTGTGATATACTTCATGTTATTACTTGAGATCCCATTACTAATTTCGTGCTACCTGTGTTACAGACAGCAGTCAAGAGAATAGAACTTTCCGAGAAGATCGGGATTGCTGTTGTTAGTATCGTCAAGGAGATTGGCCGATGGGAATCTTTTCTTCAACTATATTCTAAATCTTCACGACTTCATAGCACCATTGCACAATTGTTTGCTCGGGTCATTAACTTTGCAGTGCGTGCAATGAAGTTTTACAAGATGCCAGTATTTTGTACAGGCCCTTAAGTGATTTGCGCTCCGGTTAATTCAGCGGATATTAACGAATAAATCTAGTCCAGTATGCTAAGTCCGGCTTCACTCCTGCACAAGGTAAATTACAACATAGCTTAGCTGAAATAAAAGATGTGTCGATTCAGCTAGAGCGAGAAATATTTCTCGCCTCGGAAGAGAGTATGTATCCCCTAGACAGCCATCTTAGAGAACTCATAATAATAGTCTTGGAGCGGCTGCTCTTCATCGGAAGCGTAAGTCTCCCCTACGATTGACTTTCTCTACTAATAGTTAGCATGTAGGTCAAAACGACTACTTCGATACACAGAAGTCGGAAGTCGAAGAACAATGTGTTTTTAGAAACGGTAGGCTTTGCTAGCCACGATAGAATAGTTCTAGGGCTTGAAAATGAGTACGTGTATGCTAACTAGTACTATACAGAATCACAAATATTCCAGGAGAAGGTTCTCGGTAGCTTTGCAATACAGAAACAAACCCTGGATGTGGCAAGAGGTATGACTTCATGAGCTTCCCTATCCTTGGTAGAGCTTGACGTTCTAGAAATCCAAAAATTAGCCGAGTCATCTAACGTCTTTGATTGTGGTAAGAGTTCTTCAATAACGAAAAGATCGTTCGACTAATTAAGAATGCAGCCGCAACCTGTAGATCCCGCGAGCGAGTGCTCTATTAGTTGAAACCAGCAAGGCCTTTCGATATGTCACCCATGGAATGGGAGGACGGAACTTGTGAATGGATTTTTACTCATGCGGCATATAAAAAGTGGGAAGCAAGCCATTATGCATCCCCTATATGGATATATGGGATACCAGGTAATGATTGACATCTATAGTTGCGATGAAGCTAAAGGCTCATTTATAGGTTGTGGCAAGTCTGTGATGGCCAATTTTCTATGCCAAAACATGCAGACACCACTAGCATTTGCACACTTCTTTCGCTCATCTACCAATCGAGGCCCATCCACAATAGTCTCGCTCGCTGCGTCAATTCTAGCCCAAGTTCTAGAAGACAATACTATTAGGGAAAGTTCCAATTTCCCACAAATCGTACAGCATATCGTTCCACTTCTCGACCGCTTCGACTCATGCGATGGGTGCTCTTTTGAACGTCTCTGGTCTCACCTGGAGTACATATTTGCCACTCTTCAAAATTTCACTCTTCTGATTGATGCTCTGGACGAGTGCTCCGATTCAAGCAATCTTCCTATGCTCCTAAAACGGCTAAACGTTCTGAGCAATTTCCCCAACAGCAGAGTCATCATTATTTCGCGATATAGTGGAGAATACAACACGCATTTGCCACATTCAATTCATTTATCAATGGACGAGGATACGATTTCACCCGACATTATACATTTCATTCGGAAAGAGATTGATCGCAACCCAAGATTTGCATCGCAACGTCAGAATATTATATCAAAAGTCGGTGCAGATGCACAAGGGATGTTCTTGTGGGCAAAGCTGATGATAGAGTATCTAAAGGGGGCGGCAACTCCTGCATTTCAACAACAGAGGCTCGATCGCTTCCCGATTGGATTGAACGCTGTTTATGAACAATTCATCATGGAAAAGGGAGATTTGCTAGAGGCTGATGAGCTTGACCTTCGTAGGGAGATGTTTCTGCTCCTTACAGCCGCTGTCCGTCCCCTCCCGGCTAGCGAAATCTCTAACCGCACTTGCCCTGAAATCTACCGCACGTCCTAGCGATGACAATATGCTCTTCGACCCCGAGAATGAAATTTTGAGATTGTGCTGGCCTCTGGTGATGATCAAAGACAAGCACGTCCAACTCATCAATTTCTCGGTGAGAGAGTTTCTCTTCTCACACGCAAAAACCATGACGAAAACGAATCTCCGACTTACATTTAAGGATTCCCACAGGTACATGGCTCAAAAGTGCCTGAACCAACTGGGCCAACCTTCATTTGCTTCTTTGGAAACTGTTGCATCACTTCTTCGACGCAACGTTTGCCCCGAGCTCGAGGTAGATGCAAATATACCAAAACAACCGCCCCCCAAAGTAGCAATACTACACGAGTACGCCTGTCTCTACTGGAATGTTCATGTGATCGCTTCAGCACTAGACGAAGACCTTGCAGTCCAAGTGAGCCAATTCCTACAAGGAAAATCATTTATTGCTTGGGTCGAACTTCTTTTTCACCTGAAATCAGGGTCTGACATGGCTCCTGTACTAGCAGTACGAGCAGAGCTTCTAAGTTGGCATAGCTTAAGTCCACTTAGTCTCAGTGCAGCTATCCAAATGCGTGCATTTTTCATTAA
Source organism: Chlorencoelia australis (assembly GCA_003988815.1). Lineage (NCBI taxonomy): Eukaryota > Fungi > Ascomycota > Leotiomycetes > Helotiales > Cenangiaceae > Chlorencoelia > Chlorencoelia australis. The sequence continues at coordinate 159,704 of QYAN01000088.1, forward strand.
CTCGTATGAATCTGCACTAAACGACATTGAGTATAGTACGACTGACGAAATTCTGCCTTATCTCTTGCTTCATCGTATTGGGACGTATTTAACCTTAGCGGCTGAACAAGAGGACAGAGTCTACCAGATTACTAGAGCGATTATGGAAGGAACAGAAGCAATTCTAGGACGGCAGCATCCCTTTGCTCTTAGGAGCGCTATGGAATTTGCCATCGAGAAAATAAATCATATGGAATATGACGAATCAGAAGCCTTGTTTTGGAAAGTATACGAGATCCAGACCGCACATCTTGGTGTCAATGTATGACAGCTTTTACACATTATCCAACTACGCATGTGTGAACTATTTCCAATTGAAAGTGGAGAAATCCGCTACCCTCCAGGAACAAGCTTCAGCAGGTCTTTTGCGTATCCTTGGTCCGACGAAAAAGTTGTATGTCAAGAGTCAACTATATCTTGGTTGGTGCCTTGAAGCCCAAGGTCATCTCGACTCTGCTTTAGCTATCTATGAGAGCATCTGGAACCAGTGGTCAGTGCTCTACTCTCCCGATAACACATTAGCTATGATGGCGCAGATAGCACTGTCCAATGTGCATCGCAAGAAGTGAAATTTCAAAGAGGCCATAGAATACGGTAGAAAGGTCTTTAAAAATAGAAAACGAGTATTTGGAGAGGGCAATTATATCACCTTTGATACTATGTTGAGTCTCGTCATTATATATCGAGACTCGGGGAGCTACGATGAAGCAAGAGGGATGCTAGATGATGCAATAAGTATGGGAGGGTACCACCAATCATTCCACAGGACTTGCCTGATTGAACGTCTGAAAGCCTGCCTACAGATGGATACCGGCAATCAGGAGACTGCTTTGAGAATGCTAAGGGACCTTTTCCACAAGGCAAGTAAAAACAATCTACCCAATAATCGAGAACTATTATTGGCTCGTTTGTCTTTAGCAGACCTACTTCGATCCCAAGGGAAGAATGAGGAGGCACTACAGTACTTTTCTGACCTCGTAGATCCGGAGGCTGAATTAGAGCGAGATTTCGGTGAATCTTGGGCCTTACATAAATTGACCATTGCGGAAATTGCCACAAGATATATCATGAATAATGATATTAAAGAAGCACAGAGGATATTAAAGTCGAATAGTTTGCGTTGGAGGAGGGACAAAGATTACTGGATACCGGAGGGAGGACCATTCGCTGGTCTTTAAATTGTAACTTTCATTATATATAATATAGGAAACGAATAAAAGTTAGCATTAATGGGTTATTTTATAGAACACTGACAGATGATACTCAGGTGTTTCAGCTTGTACTGCCGGAAATATCCGGAAATGTCTATATCGGAGGAGAGTGCATATAGTTATACAGACAAAGGTGCATATAGCTCATGGAGCTCTAAGGTCCTCCAAAATTCATCATCCTTATCGCTCATTACTTGTGCGAGCTCATTAGCTTCTGCTCCACCCATACTCCCCATACATATCTTTCCTTACGGAGAGCGAGTGGCCGACTGCTAGTTCCAAAACTGTAGAAGCAGAAAGCTACACTAATATTCATTAAACAATCTCTCATGAAGGAAGTCAGAAAGCCCCATGCTCTTCTTAGAATTCCATTAGTCTTGAATCCTTTTCGCTCTTCCAGTCTGCAAATCGCCTGCGACTTCTAAAATTATTCCGCTCGTTCCTGCCATCCCACTACATATCTGTGATGAATACTTGTTCCTAACGCTTTCCCCGAGCATCTCATGAATTCTCTAACCAAGAATACCCACATACTCAAGAAGCCTATCGATGTTTCGTCCCAGCTCTATCGAGTTCTATACACTGCGTAAGCTGTTCTCTAACCCTTCCAGCTTCCAATCTCTGGCTTAGCCCTTCTTAGATAACTCCTACCTTCAAGTTTTCCTTAAGCCATTTCTTGTATCCTTGCTTCTATTATCCCTCGAGCAACCTCAAGTTTATCATACTCGATTCTTTTTCCAAATAGTTGCTCTTTGTGATTATCCTTCAAACAAGAACTGCAGAGCTACATACAGGAAGAGTTTTCATAGCCTACGTGCCTAATAACATTGGTATCTATGCCTTAGATACTAAGAATGAGTTCAACACATTAAACTCATTACTGGTTATCCCAAAAAAGGGCTACTCAGCGATAGAAGGGTTCATAAACTTTAATTAAGAGAAAATGTCCAAGGAATGATGTTGCTTAATTGCTTGATCTCTAGAATCTAATACTAGAGAGTCGCCGGTAAGTTTCTCAATCACTCCTCCTTTTTCAAATCCAAGCAGAGCAAAGACATGTTCTAATATCCTTCGGATCATTTGCTCTCTCTCTTTGGCTTAAATCTCTACTAGAAGAATCTTGTTGGGACATATATCAGATGATTATTATCATCTGACTATCTAACAATGGGTTTATATTAGCATGGGATCTAAAACAGGCATACGGCTAACACCACCTTCTCTAGCGCTTAGAGAACCAGATCCTTCGTAGGTCATTGAACCACCTTGTTATTTCGTTTTACTTTGCATATACAACACCTGGTAATACCTACAAATCTATTAAAGACTTTTAGGTACTATAGATCAAAGGTATAAATACTAGAATTAATTCAGCGTGAAAAGTATATTATTGACCAAGGAATCTATCTATCTAAGCTATATAATTCCTTATATATAAAAAATCGCTAAAGACATCTCATCCTTAGAAACTTTGATGATAGCTATAAGACCATAACTCTAGACATTAATCCATTGACAGTTAAGGCAACCTTCAACTACATGACCGCAATATCCGCAGGTACTCCTAGACACCCGGTTGTAAGTGTTACATCCCTCTACGCAACATTTCCACTGACTATTTTCTATGAACATTGGCCGAGAAGAAACTTCAGTACTGAGGCTGTTGAGGGCAATTTGTCTGTGGTGGTGGTTAATCGGAAGGCGATGAGAAGAGGGAGAGCTGCCTTCCCTGTGGCTCGAATGTGTTGAGGAGGATCTAGGGCGGGATCTGCCTCGCATAGGGTCTGGTTGGCTCTGGGAAATGGAATGAACGGGCATTGTAGAAGTTTTAGTGAGATGGGAAGAGAGAGGGAGAGAGATAAAGTGCGGACTAAGAAGACTGAGACGTGGATTATAATATTTATATCCTGAGATTCTTATGTTGAATAGTAGACGAGAGTGGCACAGGAATATTTAATAAGGTTTAAGAAAGGGTCCGAGAAGGTATATTATTAGCGCGCGCGTTTATGTGCTTAGTAATCTATTGGTCAGCTACTAAGTATTAGTGGCTATTAGTATTAATATTAGGAGAAATCTCTTCTCTCCTCTACTTATAATATATTATCTATTATTATATCTTTCTAATTATCATCTTTACTACTATGCCTTAATTCTACTTATTCCTCTAAATTATAATAGGTTATAAGCCCGGCCCAGTACTATAATCTATATAATTTTATATATCTTTATATTTAACTTTCTATTTAAAAGAAATACTAATGCCAAGAATTAGAATTTTTACCAACTTTTATTTTTTTCTAAAAATATCTTTAAAATAATAATAAGATACTATTTTTAGCTATAAATAGGACAGGATTCCTATTTTTATAAAAGATAAATATTTAGAGTTTTTTATTATAAACGAGATCTTATTTAAAATTATACCTTATATAAAATCTGTGACGAGGTTGCAAGGGTAGATAGTAGTTGTGACGATTTGGCCCCTTTCAGCCTCAGGCCAAGTCGTCACCACATAGCAACAATGAGATAGATCAAGCTTAGCCACCAATATTCTAAGCCACCTCCTTTTAGAGATATGGCTAGTTATAATTTAATTGCCAATATATATATAGCCCCTAAGATGCTGCTCTCTGCTTCTACTTCCTTTTTTTTCCTTTCTTTCTTAGTTTAGAATTCTAAAAATAAATTAAAGATAGTTTATTATATTATTCTAAACTCACCTGATTTTATAATATAGCTAGAAATGGCTTTTTTATAATATTTTTCTTTTTTAATTTTTATTTATATATTATAGATATAAATAGTTAGTAAAAAACCTATATTAAATATAATTATATAATATTTTTTTAAAAAATAATATTTTCTCTTTAAATTTCTTTTTTATTTATAAAAAAAGAAAAATAACCTATTATCTTTAATTATATACTTAAAAATAGCAAATCTAAAACCCCTTCTATTTTTATAAGTATGATTTTTTTAGTATCTAAATAACCTACTAATAATAATAACCAATCTGCCTTAAATAAGTTAAATTGTGACGAGCCTTTAGTAAAGGATTCGGTTAAGTAGAGCCTTTAGAAATCATATATATATACTATGAGTTATATAGATAAACTTATAATACTTATAAGTTAAATTAGATTTATAAGCTTATTAACTATTAGTAAAGAGTAATTAGTATATAAGTAAAAGAGAGAAAAGAGAAATAAGAAGATTAGTAATTAGTTTTATTATTATTTATAAAATATTATTTAGAAAAATATTAGTTAAAAGCCTTTATTAAAATATATATTATTTATTAGTTAAATATTTATTTTATTATAAGATAAAAATAATATATTATTATAATAATTCTTAATATTTTAATTATTTCTTAATTCTTAGAGAAAGTAGTTTATTATAGATATCTAGTTAAATTATTATAATAATAAATAAAGCTATAAGAAATATAATTATTAATTTAGTAGGTCTATTTATTATAAATTCTTTAATTTTTATAGACTTATTAGCTATTTTATAAGTAAAATATAATATAATATTATATTATATAGCCAAACTAGAAGAATAAAATAGAATAAAAATTATTAAGATTCTTATTAATAAACTAATAATATTGCCTACTTTAAGCTTTTAATATATATTAAAAATAAAAAAATTATTAATTTATAAAAGAAAAAATATTAAAGAGGCTTAAGACTTTTTTTATTAAACTAAGTTTAAATAAAGAGAAGATAAGAATATAATTTAGAATATTAATATTATTAAGATTATATATTATATTTTAAATTTTAAAAATATTTCTAAAGATATTTAAAAGAGAAAAAAATATAAAAAAGATATTAATAATATTATTTAAGAAGAATTTTAAGAATTTATAAAGAATTTTATAATTAATATTATAAATTATAATCTTAATATAATTATTAAATATAATAATATTTTCTAAAAATTAAATTAAAATATATAAATATTTATATTATATTT